>QGSO01000220.1:582606-786523 GCA_011037825.1 Carya cathayensis | reverse complement strand
CCCCCCCCCCCCCCCCCCGGCGATCCATTTGAGATTTATTGATGGGGTTCTTTGAATGATTTTATTGTGAGATTTGTTGAGGGGGATTTTTCTGATTTTTGTAATAATTTTGTTGTAAAATTTCTTGATGGGTTTCTAAAGTGAAAACTGACGGGAACACCGATGAACCAATATGGTAACCGGCTAAAACTACATCAGCTGGTTTTGTCTCCCTTAATCGTCCGATTTCGGTCGATATCACCTCTTGAAAAACATGTCGGCCTAGTTTCAGTTTTGGACCAAAACCACATCGATAGTGTCAGTTTTCACCCCTACTTTAAAGGACTCAAATTTGATCCAGTTAAAATAATTGGTATGGGTTAGGTCAACTTTGGTTCAATTGACCCAATTAGTAAAAACATGTCAGTTTGGGTCACAAATCATTCCTATCAACTCATCACCCGGCTGATAACTCTTGCGTTAGATGTCATGAATTCACATTGATAAATTGTTGTTCTCACACATGTTCATACATTGCATTTCAAACAGTTTTTCATTTAAGTAATTAATGGATAATGTTACTTAAAATATAGCATATCACTTTTGTGATTAAAAATGATAAAATCTAAGATTCTCATTACCTTTTGAGATGATGCAACTTTCCATCCTAAGTTTTGTAGATGAATGAATATGGTAGGCATTGAACATTGCTTAGATTCATTTAGACTTGAAAGTGATTAGGAATACTTAATCTAATAGACCAAATGAGTCAGGCATAACAAGACACTTTAAGATGTCATTATAGTGATCTTCTCTAATGAGAGATCTAGTATAGTTCCACTTCATTGCATGTGATTATTGGCCTTAATGGCCAACTATGGAGTGCCCATCCCCTTCCAGTGCACGAGTACTTGTTGCACTAGAACATTAGAACTAAAAATCTCTCTTTTTTGGTTCTCTCTAGTCCATATATTTAGTTTGAATGTAAATAAGTGTTGTTTGAGTTTTTTTACCAAGTGACACATTACCATCGAGAAAGATGTGACCGTAGTAAGGAAAAGACAACAAAATAACTTTTAGAAAAACTAAACTCGATCCAATTTTTTTATCGAAGAAATATCGACCCTATTAGGCAAGATTATGTGTCACAAGCAAGGAAAGGTTGCTAGGCGACCAAAGAAACGCTAATGTTATTTTTTAACATAAATATCTCTTCATTTTCTTTTTTATAGGTCTCAACATATATTCATTTAATATATTGTCAATTCTTATATACCTATACATATATATAGCACACTAGGTAAGCGTGCATGTGCTCCATTCTCCCTTATCGTATAAATTAATAGTTAAATGAAAAAGAAAAGTCTCAAATCAAACATACAAGTTAATAATATTAAATTGAAAAAGGAAGGGCTGATCTAAATATGTCAAATCCATAAACAACAATATCAAGATAAATAAAGTGACATGCGTGCTTTTATGATCATGAAAATACGATACTAGTCCTTTGGTGCTCGTCCGCCAGCTTGTAGGGCAATCACTTTTGCTCTTCTATGCTTGGGCAAGCACTTTTCTTTTGCAAGATGCTCACAAAAGCTGCAAGCTTCATGCTTCTTCATGTTGACGGCTTAGGGGTGAGCACTTTTACTTTCGTGGTGCCAGCATGGGGGACAAGCAATGTTGCTCTAATTGATGCTCGCTAGGGGCGAACACTTTGCTTTCCTTGGTTCTCTCATCTAGAGGCATACACTTTTTTTTTTCTCATTGGTGCTCTCATGGAAGGCGAACACTTGTTATCTTGGTGCTCACCTGGGAGTGAGCTTTGTTGTGCTTCATGGTGCTCACGTAGAGGTAAGAACTGTACCCCTCCTTGGTCTTCAAGGGTGAGGACTTTACCACTCAAGGTGTTTGTCTTTTGCTGAGCACTTTCACTCTCTCTAGTGTTCGGTTGGGGGCTAGCATTTAGCAGTTCCATGAAGGTCTCCAAACTCAGGAGCTTTAGGAGATCAACATGGAGAGCAAATGTGCTCACCATGTTGACCAGCATCATGCAAAGAAAAGTGCTCACCCACCTAACACTCAAACATTGACCTTGCTCGGTGATCTCGAGCAAGATCATATTTTCTTCCTCTGTTCAATCATTTCTAGAAACTTCTTGTGAAGGTTTGCCTTGCTCGGTAATCCTATATAAAGTAAGAGCATAAGCCTTGGTCGGGAATTCTGAGAAAGAGCATTGGCCTTGTTCGACAATCTTGAGCAAGAACATATTTTCTTCCTTCTCAATGATCCAGAGCATGGTCTTGTGGAAATATTCCATGCTCGAGAATTCCGAGCAAGGTCTATGCTCAAGATTCTGCTCGGGATTCAACTAAAGTAAAGGTTCTTTTCCCCTTAAGCCAACCATTTAAGTTTCGTTAGAAATGTAAAAAATAATCTGCCACATATGGTTCCCAAATTTAAGTTAACATCAAGGTTTTCTCTAAATTTTGTTTTTGTTTTTTTTTTCTTTTCAATCCATTGTTTTCTTGCATTAGACAACATTTTATCAGGATCATTGAGCAAAACTGATACTTTTGCTCGGGAATCCCAAACAAGACCAATGATCTTCCTTGTAATTCTTGAGTATGAAAGTCCTTGCTCGGGACTCTTGAGTAACGCAATCCTCTCTCAGGATGCAAGGACGTTGCTCTTGCTGCGAATCACTGATCAAGATAGCCATTACTCGAGAATCCCTAGCAAGAGCATTGATCTTGCTCAGGAATCCCAAGCGAGTAAGGGTGTGCATCCAAACGATTATCCATCCTTGATCTAGTTACAGACATTGGGTATCCTTAACTAGGTTTGTTTTTTTTTTTAAGTTTTAGTTACAAAATGACATTGTTTTGTTTATAGAAAACGACATCGTTTTGTATTCCTGATTACAATTTACTTCTCCAGTTTGACACCTTGCACCTCTCTCCCTCTCTCTCTCTCTCTCTCTCAAGTCCCTGTAACCTAGCATGTAGCATTCCTATCGATCCACCGCCACAAATGAGAGTTTGCCATCCATTAACATCATAGAAGCCCTAGCTTTTTCTCGCTATTATTGGTATGTTCCTCTCTCTCTCTCTCTCTCTCTCTCTACTCTTTTTGAGTTTTGAATGTGAATGTCAGTTTGTATAGGGATTTTTGAATTTATGTGTTTAAAGTTTGATTATGTGTACTGGATTTTATATTTAAATAATGGGCGTGCAGGGATTTTTGTATTTTTGGGTTTAGTTGTGACTCTATGCATTCCTATGGGTGCACGCTTATTTGATTGGCCTTCTGATCTTCCATCATAGAGCCAACTTACTAGAATATCATATAGGAAGAGGACTTAAGTTTGATTATTTCTTTCTTTATCCAATGACTATAGATATGACTATCTAATTCAAGTTCTCGTAGATGCATGGATGAGTCCATTATATATGTCATAAACTTGTTTGGTTGTTAGTATTTGTTTTTCAAAATGATTAATAAGTGTTTGCATCAATATTTCAAGTGCAACTTTGAATGTTGAATAAATTAATATGGTATAAATATTTGATTTGGCAATGTACAATCCAAGTTTAGGAGCACAACTTACATGTCATATAATTCTTCGAGCATTTGTTAGTTATAATGCTTGTCCTCATGATATTTGTTTTGCAAAATGATTAATATGTGTCTGGATCTAGTATTTCAAGTGCCACCGTTATAAATTTTGAATGCCGAATAAATTAATATGGTATGAATACTTGCTTTGACAATATGCAATCCAAGTTTAGGAGCATAACTTACATGATATATAATTGTTCAAGCAGTTGTTATCTATAATGTTTGTCCTCGTGATATCAAATTTGTGTTTTCTATATAGATTATTATTCTAGACTTCCTTTATTTTTTCCAAAAAGAATGAATGTTCTTTTCCAAGAGAAATCCAATAAATGAAATTCTATAACTAAAATTAACACCTAACCCGATATTTAGTTCATGAAAGGGATATATAATTGCATACTAAACTGGAAACTAAACCTAGTAAATCATCAAATCTAATTAAAATATATATATTTGCAAGCTTTTTTACTAACACGTCAAACACACTATAGATATGAGAGTCTGTCATATCATCTAATATAAAAATATGTATTTTAATTTTTTTTTATAACATAAATAGATATCATAGTCTATCATACCAACTATCTAGTTTTTAACTATGGTTTTTCCTCCGTCACAAGTGAGGGTATTCAATAAATTTGGGGTATCATCTTCTTCCTAAAAAATAAAAGTGATTTATATGCACGATGGCTTTAAACAGCAAAACTCGTTACAACATGACAGAAAATGATTTGATTACAAAAACACAATATCACATCTCCTTACATAACTATTTGTTTACTCAACGTTAAAAAAAAAAAAAAACAATAAGCCTTATTCGAATATTCTTAAGCTTCGTTTGGTTACGTAATTTAAATGAGATGAAATGAGATATTTTGAATAATAGTGAGATTTTTGAGTTAAGATAAGATGTGATGGTTTGTAAAAAAGTGTGTTTAGATAGTGAAATGAGATGAGATAATTTTTATTTTTTGGAATTTGAAAAAGAAGTGGGTCCTACTGTTTGGATAGCAACCGTGGACTTACTATTTTGCACTGTTTACTTATTGTTTTACACTATTTACTTATTGTTTCTATCAGTTTACACTATTCATTTTAAGATTTTTTTGTATTTTTACACTATTTATTTCACTTTTTAC
This sequence comes from Carya cathayensis, assembly GCA_011037825.1. Classification (NCBI taxonomy): domain Eukaryota; kingdom Viridiplantae; phylum Streptophyta; class Magnoliopsida; order Fagales; family Juglandaceae; genus Carya; species Carya cathayensis. The sequence continues at coordinate 781,787 of QGSO01000220.1, read as the reverse complement.
TATTTATGTTAGGAGATTTTTTCAAAACTTAGAGATGAAATATAAATCATGAAACGCCGTTTAGTTAGCCAGATGATCTTATTCGTATAGCTCCAAATAAGATGAAAATATCTCATCTGACTAACCAAACTGGCCTTTAATGGCAAAACCTAAAACAATATTCATATAAATACATGCAATCTAGTATAGATATGTAGATGCATTACCTTAAAGAAGTTTCTTAAGACAAAATATAGAAAATCCAAACACCGTAGATACTTTCACTCCTTGGTTGGTACTCTTAGTGATTGGAAAATGTGTTGAACCCTAACTTCTGTCAATTCAAGAATCATATTATAATAGTTGGTGATAAGCAAAATTAATTGTAAGTTATAAGTGTGTCAAATGTACCAAACTGAGTAACATATCTATGCATAAGATATGGAGGGGGGAAAGGGAGAAAAACATGTTTTCAACCTAATTAAATTTGACTAAAGATCATAAAATTCTAATAAGGAATATATTTGCTAAATAATATTGATTTCTAGTATTTTTAGTTTATTTGGATTTAATAAAATAGGACATACAAAAAAAATATATTATAAACTTTTATTGGGGGTCATAGACCTCATCCCATATTATAATGCAAACATAGATATACACTCTATGTTTTATCCCCATGTCCATCTATCTCATGGATTGAATTGATTGCATCAAAAGTATCTCTTTCTATTCAAACTTTCTTGAGGTACAACTTTTTTGTCATTTTTTATGCGCCAGCATACGAGTATTGAGCTTCTACGTAAGAGAATGATGTGTGTTCTCTTTCTTCATGTTTTATTTATCATTTCCTTTTAGTTTCCACTTTCTAAAAACTACAGCCACAATTGCATGTTCATCTCTAACGACATCAAAATTTATTTTCCAACATTCATTATTAGGTGGTTTCCATCTAGTTTGTTTAGAATGGTTGAGATTATGCATGAGATGTTTAGTGCAACAAGAATGTGGTGTGTGATGTGAAAAGCCTACTCTTTATCAATTATTATTATTCTAATAAACTAGACTAAGATTTTACAGAATCTAAGTTATTATTTCATTAAATGATGAAGATTTTATCATTTTTAGCCTGCAATTTAGTAAGCTACAAATAATGATAAATTCTAGTATATAGTGATAATTGATAAATAAAGAATTAGAAAATTAAATTATTTTATTAAAAATAATAATCAAATATTATCAATATTTTTTTGGGTGAAAATAATAGGCCGAAAGTTGGATTATGGGCCATTTTAATTCGACCATTCATATTAGCCAATGATTGAGTTTTTGTTGGGCAACTTTTAAGCTACTCATATTGATTACTTGGTGTTATTATCCGTTTGGATGTTAAGAGAGTATCTCAGATAATTTGTGAATTATAGTGAAATAATTTATAAATAGCAGCGAAATAGTTTGTTAATAGTAATGAACTATTTGTGAATAATAGTGAAGTAATATAAAAATATCTGAGAACATGAGTTATATTTTCAAACAAACTATTAACCAAATCTAGTCAATTTAGCTTAAATAATAGGTCTGATTAGCAAACAACCCATCTCCATGTTAACTAATATAATTGTAAGCATTGTTATATAGCTATTTTTGCAAAAAGTTTGTTCTGGGAAGCTATCTAATTAATTTTAGGATCATGGGTGGATTCAAAATTTTTTATTTTTTATTTTTTATATTTCCATCTGCAATATTGATAGGTTTCATAGAAGAATATTGGCTATAACTATACAAACCAATATGATGTTGATTTGATTTGATTTCTATCATTCTGTCTTCTTGTTGATTGGATTTTTATTATATTTCTCTCTTTATTTTTTATCTTTAAAATAGGTAGAATTATAGTTTTAATGGTCGTATTGGTGGTTTGGCTCATATATCATTAAACACTAGTCCTTTAATGTCTTCCTCCATGAATACCACAAACTCTACACCATCCTTTCCTGCAAAGGCAAAAATAGTCAAAATGACTAGCAATTAATCTCTAGGATGTGATCATTTTACAAAAATTGAACCCATTGATCCCATTCACCCTAAAGCCCGATGTAATTATTGCTCGAGATTATATGAATGCCATTAGAAAAATGGCACTTCATCAATTTCACACCACTTTCAGTTTTCTTGTCAAGCCTTTTTCATTTAAGAGGAAAAGTCTTGAGAAGGATAAATCAATATCACAATCGGTTAGGATGGATGATAAAGAATCTAGTCTTTAAGGGTTAAGGAAATATGATTCTAAAATAATAAGGGTTATGATTGCCAATTATTTTATCCAATATGAATTGCCATTTAGGCTTAATGTGGAGTATCCGACATTTGCTGAACTCCTGGTTACTGAGAGCCTAAATATTGATTGCTATCTCGAACCACCTTGCAAAAAGATTGTAAAAGTTTATACAATGAAGAGAAGTAAAATTTGACGGATTTGTTAAGAGTCAAAGAGTTTGTTAAGGATTTGTTTTACCACCGATATGTGAACATTTATGCAAAACAAGAATTATATTTATGTTACATGTCATTTCATGGATAGGACTTAGGTCTTGAACAAGAAAATCATTATGTTTTGTCATATTCCTAATTGTAAGAGTAAGACCATTGCTTGGATGTTAGGGTGACAAACTTTGTTGAACTTCGGTGTAAGAAATTCCTAAAATTATGTTTTGCCCTTGTTGAGGACAAATAAGCACATCCAAGTAATTAGTTTGTGGAATTGCATTATACATGGCTCCAGAAGTTATTCAATTATAAAGATACGTTGAAAAGGTAAGATCTTTGCTAAATCTCATCCCTTTATTCTAAATTATGAATAACTTAGCTTCTCAGCTTGACTATAGGTTGACATGTGGAGTTGTTGTGCAATTCTTTTCGAGCTTCTAAATGGCTATTCTCCTTTTCATGGTAGGACTAATGTTTAGGTATTGCCATGATCTAGTTTTGATCATTCAGATGTCCTAACTCCAATCACAAGTAAAACTATTACAAGGTTCTTAATCTAAATTTCTTCCTTCTCTGATCTACATGATCATTTGGGTAATAAGTTGTTGGCCATCCTATATACTTGCGATGCTCCCATTTGATATGATCAAATGCTTCTACAGGAACCAGAGCAAAAAGAACTTCTAACTTTCATTGAAATAGATGATCTGTTCTTAGTGGGTCATATGAAGCTCCCTGTGAGATTACTTCAATGAAGTGAAAGATTTTCTTGTAAAATTGATGTTTTGCATTGTGATGTAAATAATGTAATATGTAGTATGCATTGTATTGCATGTGTTGATGTCTATTATTATTTATTTTGCTTTATAAAAATTTGAATGGGAAATAAAGTCTAAAAAATGCCAAATTTGTTACTAAAAGAAAATGCCTATAAAAATAATAAACATAAAGAACTACCTTGCTCGGGATCCTCGAGCAAGAACATTGGTCTTACTCAATGATTCCGAACATACTTTCTTCTAATTCAAGATCCCCAACAAGAGCATTAACCTTACTCAAGAATCCAGAGAAAGAGCATTGACGAAGTGCATTTGTCTTGGAATGGCTTGTGCATTGATGCTAAACTCCTAATGGCTTTTTTTTATTTTTCGCTTCTCCTAGTCATGTCTCATCTTGCATGATTCCAAAGAAATAATATGTTCCTTCTACAAGTTGAAAGTTGCCTCTAGGCATCTTCATTTCCCAGATCATCTGGGTTCTTTCACACTCTACTTTGATTTGTCCATAAAAAATCTATAACATATTAGTTTGCATGTACTCAACAACTTTATATCTCTCATTCTCATAGTTTTGTTCTCTTGTGTTTCCTCTCAATCCCTCGATGATTCATGGGCGGCGCTCTTGATCGATCAAGTCAACCTAGTTGAATGCGAAACCCACACCAATGAAAATGGCCACGCTCATGGTCAAAATCGACAACCAATCACCTAGAACAACTAGTAGATTTTCAATAAAAGACATGAATGATCACACTATGTCCTGAAATCATAGTAAAACAGACTTTATCTTAAGGTGTTACATGCTCATGTGGGGGCAGGGGTGGCCCTTTCCTACACCCCCACTTCCGTATGAATGGGTGGCAGGGCATGGTTGAACAGTCGTAAAAAAATTAAAGAAAAAAAAAACCACAAATCCACAAAAGTACACAAAAAAATATAAATCTACAACAAAATAGCAAAATACACAATTAAAACACAATTAAAAAAATTCATAAACTAGTAAAAAAATCCTTTGCAAAGTAATATAGAACAAATCGAAAAGAAGGAGAGAGCGAGAGAGAGGGAGAAAGGGAGAGAGAGTTTGATTGTCTAAGAGAAGCGGAGGAGGAGATCTTTATGTTTATTATTTTTATAGGCATTTTCTTTTAGTAACAAATTTGGCATTTTTTAGACTTTATTTCCCATTCAAATTTTTATAAAGCAAAATAAATAATAATAGACATCAACACATGCAATACAATGCATACTACATATTACATTATTTACATCACAATGCAAAACATCAATTTTACAAGAAAATCTTTCACTTCATTGAAGTAATCTCACAGGGAGCTTCATATGACCCACTAAGAACAGATCATCTATTTCAATGAAAGTTAGAAGTTCTTTTTGCTCTGGTTCCTGTAGAAGCATTTGATCATATCAAATGGGAGCATCGCAAGTATATAGGATGGCCAACAACTTATTACCCAAATGATCATGTAGATCAGAGAAGGAAGAAATTTAGATTAAGAACCTTGTAATAGTTTTACTTGTGATTGGAGTTAGGACATCTGAATGATCAAAACTAGATCATGGCAATACCTAAACATTAGTCCTACCATGAAAAGGAGAATAGCCATTTAGAAGCTCGAAAAGAATTGCACAACAACTCCACATGTCAACCTATAGTCAAGCTGAGAAGCTAAGTTATTCATAATTTAGAATAAAGGGATGAGATTTAGAGCCTGTTTGGGATTGAGTTTGAAAGTTTAAAAAGTACTTTTAATTGTTTAAAAACTCTTTTAAAGAAAAAATAATATGTTTGGTAAATTTATAAAAAGTGCTTTAATCACCTAAAAAAGCTGAAAATCTACTTTTTTAAAAAGCACCAAATTGAAGCTTTTATCGAAAAGCTCCTGCAGATAACTGTATATTTTAAAAAAATTAATATAACTAACTTTAAAAGTACTTTAGAGACATGGTTACCAAACAATAAATGACTTTTTAATAGTAGAGCTTATTATTTAAGTTATAAGCNTGCCTATAAAAATAATAAACATAAAGAACTACTTTGCTCGGGATCCTCGAGCAAGAACATTGATCTGACTCAATGATTCCGAACATACTTTCTTCTAATTCAAGATCCCCAACAAGAGCATTAACCTTATTCAAGAATCCAGAGAAAGAGCATCGAGGAAGTGCATTTGTCTTGGAATGGCTTGTGCATTGATGCTAAACTCTTAATGGCTATTTTTGATTTTTCGCTTCTCCTGGTCATGTCTCATCTTGCATGATTCCAAAGAAATAATGTGTTCCTTCTACAAGTTGAAAGTTGCCTCCAGGCATCTTCATTTCCCAGATCATTTGGGTTCTTTCACACTCTACTTTGATTTGTCCATAAAAAATCTATAACATATTAGTTTACATGTACTCAACAACTTTATATCTCTCATTCTCGTAGTTTTTGTTCTCTTGTGTTTCCTCTCAATCCCTCGATGATTCATGGGCAGCGCTCTTGATCAATCAAGTCAACCTAGTTGAATGCGAAACCCACACCAGTGAAAATGGCCACGCTCATGGTCAAAATCAACAACCAATCACCTAGAACAACTAGTAGATTTTCAATAAAAGACATGGATGATCACACTATGTCCTGAAATCATAGTAAAACAGACTTTATCTTAAGGTGCTACATGCTCATGTGGGGGCAAGGGTGGCCCTTTCCTACACCCCCACTCCCGTATGGATGGGTGGCAGGGCATGGTTGAACAGTCGTAAAAAAATTAAAGAAAAAAAAAGCCACAAATCCACAAAAATACACAAAAAAATATAAATCTACAACAAAATAGCAAAATACACAATAAAAACACAATTAAAAAAATTCATAAACTAGTACAAAAATCCTTTGCAAAGTAATAGAACAAATTGAAAAGAGGGAGAGAGCGAGAGAGAGGGAGAAAGGGAGAGAGAGTTTGATTGTCTAAGAGAAGCTGAGGAGGAGATGCCAAGAAGGAGGATGAGAAGAAGAGGAGGAGGAGAATAATAGGACAGCGAGGGAGAGAGGCTTTGAAAATTTTTGAAGAGAGAGAGAGAGAGAGTGTGTGTGTGTGTGTAACGACCTGGTCCAATAATTTTAAGGTCTGAATAGTGATTGGGCCTAAATTTTATTTAATAGGCCATATTATATAAGCCCATGAGCTATAAATTTTTTAGGTTGATTAGGACTTTTTAATTAGGTTCAATAACTAAGTTAAATCACATTTATTATTTATTAAATGAATTATACTCCTTTTAGAATGGCTATTAGAAATTTATTTTAATTTAAAATCATAATTTATTCAAATTCCCTATATAGTTTCAGTCACTCATAATCCTACATTAATTGAACTACTAGAGTATGGTTTTAATTTCAAACATACTAGGATTACAATTCTAAAAGTCCTCTTCACCTTAAAATCCCTAAACCCAACCCATAACATCACTTGCACAGTATAAAATCCTATAAATAGAGTCTCATGCACTATACGTGCACATACCTCTTCAAACTTAGCTTCTTCTTTTTTAGCTCTCTTTTTATCTTTAGCATGCCGTAGCCTTATCTCCCCCACCATGAAACATGACAAGGACACCATCATCTCTTCTTTTCTTCTACTCAAAACCACCATCTTCCCTCCATCGCATTGTGATCAATTGTGTGTCAAAAATTTTAAGAAGTAACACTGTAAGGTAAGTAGTTTGATCATAAATTAAAATTAGCATACTTAGCTAGTGATATTATTATTATTATTATTATTATTATTATTATTATTATTATTATTATTATTAAGCCAATTCTTTAGAAGTTAATTGTTATGTACCACACATATCATGATATCTGCAAGTATGTCATTCATCATAATTCATGATCATGTTTCATTTTGCACATTATAGTTATGTATATATTATGCTTTTCATGCATCTCACTTTATATAAGACACCTAAGTTTTTATAAAATCAAGTATAAGATAAAGTCAAATTAATCAAATGGCTATTTAGATGCATGGTATCAATGTAGTCAAAATAAATGTGCAAGTCACGGACTCAAACATGGTCCACCATAGTAATTTATCATATCAGATCAACAGTTCCCTTTTTGGCCACAAGATGTGGAATTGGTGCACAACCTTGCATGCAGGGTTAAATGTGTTGGTCAGTCAGAACAATCATATAATTCAAATTAGCCAGATAAGTCAATTAATTCAAATAAGTCATGCATGTCATAACATACGTATAAACAATCATGCTTTTAAGATCTCAACATGAAATATTTTATAAAAAACCTTATGTTAAATATGTTTACATTATGATGGTTTTCTTACTAAATTATCGACTCATTTTAGTTTTTTTTATATTTTAAAATTACCTTAGGTCATAATATTTAATAATATTTATGAAGATAGAGCTGCATGACGGGACTTAGTCCAGAGAGGCGTAATAGTAGCCTAGATTATGTACATAGATTTTAAATTATAATTTTTATAGTGCCTACTTCGAGAAATTTTAATAAATGCTTCCACGCATTTTCTTTTATGATTTCAATATTATTAATAAAAAAAGATTTTATTTTTTTGTGGAATCTTTGTATTTGGCGTAATTATAAGAAAATATTTTTTAAGTCAAGTTCAATTTAGTAGCACTCCACTTGCTGAAAATTTCTAAAAATAGCTTTATTATTATTCATGGAGAACAGAGTATTATAGAGAGAGAAAAGGTGGAAGAGGGATTGGGGTCGGGAGGGACCAAAACGATGTCGTTTTGTTTAGGAATTTATATATATGTATATATATTTATATATATATATAATTGGGTTGGGCTTAAGCCAGACAGGAGTGGGGTGGTGGACCCTGGGCGACGGGGGTTGTCTACTTTACCTTTTAGGTTTTATTGGGCCCTGAGCCAAGAGTTCAATGAGTCGAGCTGTACAAAGAAAAAATCCACGAGGTATTAGAATTTCAAACTGGGACAAAAACGGGTGAACAGTTGGCATGTAAAGGAATGAACATGGATGACCAAGAAGGTATTCGAGAATCGGGATGGCTACAACAGGCACACACGTGGAGGGTGTTTTCCTCATACGCAATTGCTGGGGGAAGAGATTTGAGTCTCAACAAGTTCTTCACACCCAAAAAAGTTTTCAACTCTTTCCGCAAAATGGTGTATATAAAGGAATTTATTTTAGTGAATTTATTTAGAATAATATTAGATACAGTTATGAAATATACAAATGTTATGTAGTTATTTTTAAAAATAGTGAGATTCATTATTAAAAATTAATTTTTTTAATATAAATTTTATATTTATTTAATTTTTTTAAAAATAATTATACAACTTTAATAATTCTTTTTATCGAGATACTTGGCTTGATGCAAAAGGCATTAAAGAAAGGGTACAAAGGGTATCGAGGTTCATGGGCCACTATCACACCAGGTTCTTTCCGTTGGCCCTTTGACTGATGGGTGCACGGCAACTGCAAGTGCCAACTCATGTATGATGGCCCATTATGGAATTCTGCAGCAGAAATCGGTAGATATTACGAATCCACACAGCTATGCCATCATCTCATATCCGGATTTGTCTTCAATTATATTTCATCGGTGCTGTCTAATAGTCTATTCATTTAAATGATAGATATCTAAAATTATTTAAATAGTTGTTCTATTCATTATTTCTACACTATACACTTGTTAAGAAAATATAAAATATAAAATAAAAACAGGTGTGTGGTATAAGGATGATGAATAAAATTTTTCAAATAAAACAAAAAACATACCTTTGAAGGGTTCTTCAAATTTGTACTTTTTATGAAGAGTTTTGATATTCATTATTTCTACACATTACATATTATATTTATTTTTATTTTTTAAAATATTTTAATTTTATTTTTCTTAAACTAATTGAATTATTCTGATCATCATTAATGCACCCCACATTTGGTAAAAGGAAAGGAATTAAAAATTAAAAAATTATGAGTGGTATTTGGTTTGAAGATGATGAATAAATTTTTTTTTTTTGTTTTGGCTGAATAACCCCTTCAAGACATGTAGTGGGGGATCTGGGGTGGAGTCATTTGGGTTCACTTCACAGATGCCATGCATCAACATTGTTCAGTTCATAGAGTGAATAATGTTTTCTTATTTTAAGATAGTTTACCATCTGTTTATCTTTTTTTATATATTCAGAGTAGCACTATTTATCCAAGTTCTAGACCAGACACCTAGGTATACCCAACTTGGAACCTGAGTTTCAACTTGGGGCCGAGTTTCGGCATGGATTAGCCCTAGTCCTATACCCCTTTATATATATATATATATATATTCATATTTAATTAAATTTAAAAGCATAATTTTTTTTAGTAAAAGGCTATATTTTATTAAAAAAATTTCAAGAAAAATCCATTTTTAAAAGCATAATCTTCTTCTTCTTCTTCTTCTTCTTCTTTTTTTTTAATGTAAAAGTCCATATTTATTTAAAAATTTTCAAAACAAAAAATGTTGAAAATCAAATTGGAAAGCATAATTTCAAAAAAAAATAAAATTAAAAGTATAAATTCTTTTTAATGTAAAATATCCTTTATTTTATTAAAAAGATTTTTTTCCTAAGTAGTCAAGTTGAAACACATAATATTTGTGTTCTAAAAATACTAAGTGCATGTAAAACAAAAAAAAAAAACATATCCGATATTCATCTATGCATGCATCACAATGCAATCCACTATATATTACATTATTTATTATTTATACATTACATTAAAACATACAAAATTACAATATATGAATTACAAAATCAGTAGCATGTCCATCATTTAATCTCATACCAAATAGCAACTTCAAGTGATTGTACTGAAAGAGATCTTACAAAAAAAACAAAAGGCTTTTAACAACTTTCAGTCTCATAAGTACAATTGATTTGGTGCAGCAATAATGTATGGCAAGAATCAAACATTTTATGAGTTGAACTGAATAGTTTTCAATGAATAAAAGTACGTAACCAGATTTAAAAAATAAAAAAATTCAACTAACAAATGCATAATTCAAGCAAATGCATATAATAATAAAACTTAATTCTTTATTTCAACATGGAACCTTCCAAAACTCCAGTTTTTCTTCTTATATTTATTTAATTTTCAATTTAGAAGGCAATTATGATTACCCACCATTTCTTCAATTATGGCCATAAGATCATACACGGTTTTAAAAGCTTCAATTGGTTTACTTTCTTCATCACATGATTCATGCCAGTTTTCAAGTCAAAAAGTGTTCATAGATACTTCATTCCATCTACCTTGTAGTCATCATGCTTAGCAAAGAACATTTTCCACAAAGATGAGCGGAAACCCACCCTTTGACTAATAGGTTGCACTGGTTCTTTTATTAAGCCAAACAATACTGTACTAAATGATAAAAATCAAGTATATGGGTAAATTTGAAACAAAAATTTTATATGCAGTCATTTTCGCGTACTTTTTGTGTATTCTAGTAATATAATTAACTGCATCACTTTTTTTTAATATAAAATAACTGCTTTGACCAATCACAAATTAAAAAAGTGTGTAAAGAATACGCAAAAGTGACTATATGTAAAAAAAAATTGATAAAATTAAAATGCATTTTACTTTTGTAAATTACAAAATCATCACATATCTATTGATGAGGCAGGCCAGGTTACCTGCTTAATAGTGGCCCAAATAGGAAGGATGAATCCACTCGAGAAGAGATCAAAAAAAGAACTTTCATTAGTCAATACACAAACTGAAAAACAAAGAGATGCGAGAATCTTAAAAAGAGCATTTACATGTAGAGATTGAAAAATTAATTGCCTCGAATTTAAACGGCAGTGTATGTAAGTTTTAACTCAATATTGAGATTAGAAAAAAGAAGCATGAGCTGTAATGTAGCCCAAGTAACCTTTCAACCAAGCACTCCTGGCATCAAAACAAGATGCTAAACATCATTATTAGGCCACTGTTACCCTATAAAAAGCATTTGCTTTTCTCCGAAATAGTCAAGAAAAACTAGTCTGTAAAACCTTATTCACCACCCCCAATCACAACTAACAAAAAAATAACAACAAAGGATCTAAGCTAAATAAAAATCTAACAAATACCACTACATGCCAATGTCACAAATAATCCACGAGTTATGAAAGAGAGAGAGGGAGAGAGGAGAACATACTGAGAGACTGAGAGTAGCGAACAAGCTTCTATGGACGGTGGCCTCTAATAGCATTGGTTTCGATAGTTGTGGTTTTGGTTTGAACTTTAGGCGAGAGAGACATTGACAGCTAGGGTCTTAGTTTGGAGATAGAGAGAGAGAGAGAGAGAGAGAGAGAGGAGATCGCACGGCTTGCTGAAGAATAAAGTTATATATATATATATATATATATATAACCCAGGTATCAGGCTTTAAACACGAAACCTGGGTTTCAAAACCAGACCTAGATCAGATTGATCTGGGTTTTGTAATGTGGATTCCAGATCGAGTCGGGAAAAACATGACCCAGATGAACAATTCTAATCCAGAAGTTTTTTTGCTTTTCTTCTTTTGGCATTACCACTAAGTCAATATTAAGAACCTAATCTAGTGATCAGGAAGTGGCCATAACCAGTTTCCATTGTTTGGACAAAACTTGTCAACAAAAGTATAGAATTGGAGAAAACCATCTGTCAAGAGTAAACGAAGCTATGATCCTTTGTGACATGAAGAGTATATTTAAAAGGAAACCAAAGAAGCTAAGAAGATGTTCTAGAGCGAGAGTTTTTTATTTCTAAAAATTTCTCACAATCCAAATAGAGAGTAAGGACGTTGTTATGGTGCCCCTGCATCTTGCCACGTGGCAGCCATGTCAGCCATTATTTTAAAAATAAGAAGGAAAATAATATTTAAATATCATATATTTAAAAGGAAACCAAAGAAGCTAAGAAGATGTTCCAGAGTGAGAGCTTTTTATTTCTAAAAATTTCTCACAATCCAAATAGAGAGTAAGGAGGATAAGAGACAAAAATAAAAATTTTAAAACTTCTTAGAAGCCGTTTGGATAGTGAGTTGAGATGAAAGTTGAATAAAATATTGTTAAAATATTATTTTTTAATATTATTATTATTTTAAAATTTAAAAAAGTTGAATTATTTATTATATTTTGTGTGACAATTTGAAAAAGTTATAATAATAAAATAAGATGAGATAAAATACTTCTTGTATCCAAACGAGAGATTTTGTGTTTTTTCCTTTTGTAGGGGTACAATTGGTATGGTTCGGTCTAACCAAATCAGTATATACCAGTTTTAAGATTTGAAAAACCAATATCACACCGGTTATAGTCCTAAACCAGTACTTCCAGTCTTTTCAAAATATTATATAATATATATAATATAGTACATATATATATATATATTATAGTATATAATAATATAGTAATAAAATATTATAATATATAGTGATATAGTATTAGTATAACTACTAATACAATAGACTACAATGATAATATATAATTATTTATATAGGATTTTAAAATTTAATATTATATTAATTAATAATTTATCATATAGTATAAAACTATTTTATATATATGATTATAGATATTATATATAAAAATTATATAAAAAAATTGTATACTATATAAAATATATATATATATATATGAGGCAATTCAGTCCGGTATTAAAAGATAAAAAATAAAAACCGGACCGATTTCGACTGATTCTTTAAAAAATAGAACCAGTACGGGATCTAGTCCAATACGGTTTACCAGTTTTTCCTTTTTTTTCTTTTTTTTTTTCACCTCTACCCTTCTGTTTTGTATTTTTATTTTTTTAATAATGACTGAAGGGCCGCCCACGTCGGGGACAAATGCCAAGGGGCACCCTTAAGGCAGCCTAGCATTTTCCAAAGAAGAATCAGGTGGGTATGGCAGCCTAGCCTAATTGTAGAAATCCCAATTCGAAAGTTTTATAGTTTTCTCTCAGCATCAAGGAAAAGTCCTGCACTACTGCTGCTGTTGTCTGCCCTGTTCAGGGAAGCAGTTTTACATGAGCAAGCAAGCTATGTAACACAATCATATGGGAATCTAGATAAGGAGCTTGAATAACTGAAAGTGAAACTCTATCGAAGAGAGTGATCCAACTAGAAGAAAGGTCAGAAGCACACAAGGAGTCTCCCAATTCTAATTATTGTCATCCCCATCGAATCCGTTTCAGATAACTTTTCTATGCCAATCCCATTCTGGCCGTGAACAATGCCCATAAATAATCTTTAACATAGACAGGAAGTAGCTCCATGTTTCTTGAACTTGAAATGAGATAATCTAACATAAGAGAGAAATAATTAAATTTCTAGGAAGCAGATGACTGGGTATTAGCCATAACAACCATCGAACAGTTGTCCTCTAAACACTACTTATCCCCAAAAAACGAAAGGGACAAAAATCAGTTCTCCCTAAACACCTTTTTTGGTTCTTTCTTTTTGCTGGAAGACACCAACAACAGAAATTCATTGTAACAACCTGACTACACCACTGGACTTGTGTCTCGCAAGGAGATATACAATTAGACCTAAACATGTTTTTTTGGTAGGTGAAATAAAAGTACACTTCCAATACCTAGTTACAAATTAAAAGCCAGAAGAATTAGGCCTAAAACATTCATATACTTTATGCCAAAACATAATTCTAATAAACAAATAAGCAGCTTTCAGAATGCACCCATCTCCACAAATTTTTTTATGACGAGGAATTTCGGAAATCGAGCAAACACAACATGTCTTCTACCCAGTTAAACCCCAGATTCATGTAATGTGCCCGCATCACACGGATCAGGTAAATCATCAGCTTTTAAGCAATGGGATGTGATGTGGCCCCTAGAAATTGTTTTCACCCAAGGTTCTAACCTTGCCCCAAGACCAAGGCCCTTTCCACTTGAGCCAACCCCTAAGGTTTAGGCTCCATCTCCACAAATTAAAGGCAGATCATAAGATTTATAAGATCAAATAGCACAAAAGAGCTAACCACGCGGGAACATATCAAGAAAACTTCTGAACATGTATCCCATTGCCTTCTCTCTTCAGAGTCATAACTGTTCAAACAGCAAAATACCAGACCTTTTCCTGATAATATGCACCTTTTCCTGTGCATTTTTTCCTCAAATATTTCAGATTACTAAAATAAACTGCAATTCCAAATACAAGAAATTTACAATTAATCAGAGGAGTGCTTTCCACTAATGTTCATAATTGTGAAACAAGCAAAATGCAGAACTTGTTATTCTGTGTAAGAATCCCAGAGAATTCCCTTACCAGACTCTTCCCAGAATTGAAGGTCGGCCTTTTCTGTCTGTTGCATGTACATTGCTCTTTTTATTTACTTTGAATCAAATCAGATATTCATAATACACTACAAAAAGGGCATCTGGATAATCTTTTGGCAGGCTGTTGATGTAAAGGTAAAAACGCAACAGGTCTTCCCTGGAAACCATTTCTGCATCAACAACATCGTCACCACATGTGAGCACCCATAAGTCTTCTGATTTGACTCTTTTTAGGTTACCCCGACAAAAAGGACAGGACTCTGATTTTGTGTTCCTGCAATTTGGAAAGAACACCATAAGAGTAAATAATAATAACTCGCATAATTATCTATCATTCACAACATTAGTGCACTAGGAAAAAGAGATGCAACATTAGTAGTTACCAATTGCGATAACATTTGATGCACATTGCATGGCAGCAATTAGGCAGGACCATTTTGGTGCAAGGCTCCAAGCAAATCCCACATTCATCTTCTCTCTCCAAATCGACATTGGCAAGTCTTCCATCTCCTTCCACCCTCTTTTTGCCAAAAGTTTCAATGCCAAGATTCTCTTCTTTGGTAACTTTCAACTCCTCCAAGCTGCCATGGAGCCTTTGAAGGGATGGCAAGATAACAGCTACAATTTGGTTTTCATTGAACATGAGTACGTATTCATAAACCGTAAAAAAGTGGAACATTGTTAAAATTAATCCTCGTAAGAATATGAGAAAATAATAAGTAGGTAAACTTACATACCATAAAAGTCTCTAATTGTCGCCTTCCTTCCATGCGTTGATATATTTGGTCTACCATCTGCATAAACCTACATAATAGAAGAGGGTAACCAAAAACTTCATGCTCAAATTATTTAAAACAACAGCTGAAAACTCTGTTAAAAACAGCTAAAACAGGCCCAAAAATAGAGGAACCAACCTTGTATACAAGTATGTGGAACAGATTTAGATATCTGGGTAGTAGACATGTGCAAGAACAATCCATCCACTGTAGCAAAAACAGAAAGAGGGGAGCCAAGTGATTATACACCAATTTCATTTGAAGATGCGCACCACCCTTGGCTCTTGGTATTGCAGCAGCCCTAAACACCCAGAATCCTAAATTTAGACAAAAGTATATCAAATAAAGCAATCTAGCTTTACATTTCAACCTAATCACCCACTCATAAATTATCTGAACCAGAGGAATTATAGGTGGGTACTAAGCATGAAAAAGTCCCAATTAGTGGACCCTTTGGTTTTTCCTTGTAAAATTCCCAGAGGAAACAGATAAGTTAACGCTCAAATGGGTTCGACTTCCTTTCCTTTCCTCTTTCTTTTGCACTCAATTAGCGAGCAAGCTAAACAATTTACCATATATTGACCATCAAAAGTTGAAAGCGTAAGAATACAAACTGGTACATGGAAAGGAACGTTATAATATACAAGAACAGAAAACTACCCACTTCAGGAAAACAGAAACAGAACAAACTGGAGTCGAAAATACAATCAAAACAACTGAAAGGAAAAAAGAAAAAACTAAACTCACAAAGAATTAGCATGCTGTATATCAGCCTCCAAGACTTTCAGCGAGTCCTGGTAAGACGACCCGGCAAGCTGGTAATACATCATCTCCATCTCTTACCTCTGTTTCTTAACAGAGACAGAAGCATACAGAAAGCAAAGAACTTCACCTCAGAATTGATGTCAAGCACCTATCTTTCTTTCTTTATCTCTCAGAATCTTTTGGGAAAGGAAAACAACTTCTCCGAACCTAATCTCCAACCAAAAGACAAACACAAAAGCGAGAGAAAGATATGAGTGCATCCAACTTTCTCTTTTATCTTTTGTGAATTAAGGGCGGCTCTGGGTAGGCTTTGGTTTTGCTTTGTTCTTTTATGGTCAGAGAAACCATACGGTGTGAGAATTCGTTTTCTTGTCTGATAAGATAGTGATGATAAGGATGGATACAATGCCGGTCTTTGTTTTTTGTGGGATACCTCACATTAAGTTAGCGCCATCATTAATCTTGCTTTTGTAGTTGGTTTCCTTTTCTTTTAATATTGTCAATTTGCTATTTCTGTATTGCTTTGCTTATAATTAATTAATTAATACGACATTATTTTAATAATATTCGATTCAAAATGTCAATGTTACTAATTATTATAATACTAATAAATTAGAGACTTATAAATAACGTTGGTTTAAGTGTAACGTAAATGACTCTTTTGTACAATCAATGAACCCTACTTTTTCAAAGGCTTCCATTTAAAGCTGTAATGAGCTATATACCTAATTCAAGCATTGTTTAGGTGATATATAGATAGTTGATAAGAGAAAATCCCTTAAATAGGGGTGAAATCGAGTGTGCAATTTTATTTTATTATAAATTATATCTTACTTGTTCAAGTTATATTATTGTTTTATTTTTTTATAAAAAACACAATTCATTCATATAAAATGAGTCAAATACAACATAAAATAGTCACATTGCAATAACTAATAATACGCGAGACTTAATAAAATTAGGACACTGGTGCCACCATTGAACTGTATTTTCCACCCGCCTGGCATGACGAGCAAGCAAATGAGCAACTTCATTACCCTCTCGACTAACCTTAATAATCTCATAATCCTGAAATATTCTAACCAACATTTAAATTTCCAAAATCAAATGATTGAGTGTACTAAGTTTTGTTCCATTAGAATTTACAGCTTCAATAATTGATGTAAATCACCTTCCACAATATTATTGTTTTCTAAATGCATGTTAAAGATGTCAATTGATCAAGAGCTAACACTACATTTCAATTCCATATCTATCACCTAATTATAAAAAAAAAAAACATAAAAATAGTTTTTAGAGGCCAATAATTATTAGATTAAAAAATAATAAATAGTTAAAATAAAAGAAATAAAATATTAACAAAAATAAATTATAAAAATAGGAAAATAAAGATAAAACAGGCTCGGCTTTCCACTCATTTATAAATAAGAGTTGAGAGATAGATTATATAGCCTATATAGTTAAGGAGTAATACTAGATACAATCATGAGCTATGCAAGCGCCGGCATTACTTTTAAAAAAAGTAGAGTCCGCCGTTAAAAATTTAAATTTTATAGTGGATTCCATTATTTTTTATAGTTATTCCATTTGTCTATAGTCTAAATTAATAACTAAATAATGCTGGCAGGGTAGTACAACCATACCCAACTAAAACTAGCTCATGGTCGCTGATGGGAAGGGTTGGGCCATCCAAAACATAGAAAGAATAGTTGGGTACAGCTCTACACCACTAGTCTATTACTGGACCACAAGCCAAGCCTCATCACACCTACCCCAATTGAATTGACGAGGCAATCTAGAAAGAGCTTAACAACTGTGAAGAAGGGGTGAAAATACGTATAATCCTCTCCACGTCCTTGTTTTCCACTTAGAAAAGAAAAATCACACATAAAAATGATCAAAAATATAAAATATCCCAATTACATAATAATAAAAAAAGCAAAATATAATAATTTAGGTCCTATTTAGATGTTGAGTTGAATTGAGATGAGTTGAGTTTATTAAAAATAGTGAGTTGAAATAGTAGAGTGAGTTTTGTTGGATTCACCTAAGATGAATTTAGATGTATTTTAAAGTTAAGATGAGTTTAGATATATAGAAGGAAAAATCTAGTTACAAATACAATTGCACACTAATATGTGCACCAATCTAATGAGATTGGTCAAAAAGTAAATTTGATTGAAAACAATGCTAATTTAAACTTTGAATATAAAGGAATCAGTATTGGGACGTAGAGTAGTATGCGACTTTGCTTGTACGTAGCAAAACTCTTTATAAAAAATTGAAAAAGGTTGTACGTATCGCGTATAAAGAAGTGTTAAGTTGAAAAAGATTGTAAGTTCTACGTGTAAAAAGATTTTGAGTTGAGATGAATTTAATGATTTAAGAGTTAGATGTTTAGATATTAAAATCTCAGTTCAGTTCAATTTCCAAATTCAATTTCCAAACGGGGGCTTAGACTATTTGGTTTTTTATATCTTTTTTATGTCATAAACAAGGAAACAATGGATTTATAAAATTTATTATATTTTTTCTGACCAAGGTTATTTGACGCACTATATACAAAGACTTTTTGGTTCCCCTCTCTGTAATCAAGTCAAATTTTACAAGATTTTCCATCACTAACATGCATGGAAACATGAGGGAATAAGGAAAGAGAATACCAAGATGTCCATCCAAAACCCTTGATACATCGATCACTTAAAACCTTTGATACATAATTCTATGAGGGCAAAAGGAAAGAGATGATGAAGAACAAAACCGTGTCGTCAATCTAGGCAGAAGTAAAATCATTTGTTAAAGATGATATATAGATTACATGTTACACTGATTGTATAGTCTTGAGGTGGGGTGCCGCTGCAAGATTATCTTGCTGATGGAACGAGGCAATCCTTTGATAAGTCGGGGCTCTCGATCTCAAGAAAACTTGTCAGCAAAGTTTTTCTTGAAGATTGTGCCTTGGAATTACCTGGTGACACGATCTTTTGGTTGCCTTCAGTCGCCTTCTCAATCTTGATAGCATCCTGTATGGCCAAAATGATTTCCTGCATCCTTGGCCTAGAAGCCCCGTGTTGTTCAACACACTGGATAGCAACTTCAGCAATCCTCCAAACGGACTCGATCTTGACATTTCCTACCAGGAAAGGGTCTATGACACTAATAATATCCCCCTTACGAATCAAAGACCTCGCCTGCAAAACAACAGGTTTGATTTACTATCATTTAGAGCAAAATTTTGAGTGAAATTGAAGGATATTTTGCAAATTGCATACCCAGTGAACAATGTTTATTTCAGGGCCAAATTCTTCTGGGGAAATAGGCTTTCTTCCAGAGATCAATTCCAAGAGAACCACCCCAAAACTGTAAACATCACTCTTTTCAGTCAATTGCTGATTTGCGTAGTACCTGGAAGATAGAATATGCATTATTAGATAAGATCATTCAGTAGAAAACATATAATTGATTATGAATGCATTCTAAGTATTTATGGCTTACTCAGGATCCAGGTAGCCTACTGTTCCTCGTGCCACACTTGATATATGGGTTAGATCTTCTTCAGCTTGCCTTGAAAGTCCAAAGTCTGACACTTTTGCTCTCATATTGATGTCTAGGAGAATATTGCTTGTTTTAACATCTCGGTGAATGATACTTGGATTGCATCCAGTGTGCAAGTACTCGAGACCTACAAACATCTGAACTTGTTTTTTAACTGTAAACTTAAAATGAAATGTCCATGAACTAGCAGTAAGTTTCATATCAAACCTTTAGCTGCATCTTCTGCTATATAAAGACGAGCAAGCCAGTCTAAACGATTCTGGTTGGCAGAATCTGTCACCAAATTTAGAATATTTTTAACAAATCATTTAAGCAGCAGCTGAGAAGAAACATAGATGAACAGAAAGAATATTTCTATGAAGCATGAGTACAAGAGGTGACCATGTATGCGATCCCGCAAGGTTCCATTGTGCATATACTCATATACCAAAATACATTGATGTTCTTCTTCACAGTATCCAATTAATGGAACCAAATTTCTATGGTGAATTCTTGACAAGAGGGCTACCTGCAAGTATGTTGCCTTGTAAATGAACTTGTATTCATGAAAACTTTTGCAATCATCATTTGATCGTATATCCAAAAGTATGATTGTTGGAACTATTTATCTATTATCTGACTCTACCTCAGTCACAAATTGCTGGTTTCCATGGCTGGTCAGATCTGTCATGATCTTAACTGCCACCTCTTTTCCGTCTTTCATTTTCCCATAAAAGACGGATCCAAAGCTTCCTCTGCCAATTTTCTTTGAAAAGTTCTGGGTAGCTTCTTCTAGTTCAGAGAGTGCAATATAGTAAGTTATGCCATCATCCATTAAATGCGCTCCACGGGCAATTGAATATGTGGCTGAAGGTTTGGTGCTGCTACGCTTAGAATCACCTGATGAACACAAAACAAAGGCTGAACTAAGGAAATCTGCACACCCTCACATGGACAATACAAGATGGAATTTATAAGCATACAAACCTTTTGCATCGCCTTCCTCTTGATACATCTTTCTTCGAAAACTTCGCATAAATAATAAACTTCCTAAGAAGAGAGCTGACAGAATTACAAGCACTCCAATCGAAATTCCAAGTATCAGCTTAAAATGCTTCTTGTTCTGTGCCCCTTTATGTAGTTTGGGATTATCTCCATAGCTGCAAGAGAAAGTTGTGCAGCTATTAATAAATTCCCTGCGCTTGCTTATTTGGGACCCTCAATTTTAAAATATCCCCATTGGTACTTTCTTTCAGAGTTTCAAATACTCTTAGTTTTCTTTTCCACAATTGACGGCCAAACATAGAAGCATACTTACTGAAAATTGACTCTCCCACTTAAGAGTCCTCGTGGTATTTCCCCAGTAAAAGAGTTGTTTTGTATGTACCTAGCATATATAGATTTCAAAAGTTAATGCAAAATGCACATTTATTTGGGAAATCTTGCTGGTACTAAATCATGGCAGGTTAAAGCCATTTCCTGAAAATGATCCCCCTAGACTGAAGTGAATTGTGAATGTTTCTAGCTCAATAGCAGAACGTTAAAGAAGAACCATATTGCTACATACACTTCTTGTAAGTTTGGCAAACTGCCAAGGGAAGAAGGTAATGGACCACTCAATTCGTTGTTCTCAAGATGCCTGCATATTCACCAATAATAAAATAGGCAAAAATGCCTGAGATAAATGGGGTGTGATCATTTTAAATTTGTATAATTAAAGTTTGAATGAAGGCTTACAGAATCTTTAAATTGATAAGATTACTTATGTCAGGGAGTGGACCTGTGAGGGAATTACCATCCAACCACCTAAGACAAAGAGAGCGGTCAAAGCAGAAGAAATCAACTGTTTAAGTAGAGCAAGTTCATTGTAAAGCAGATTTGCACTTACAACTCTGTCAAGGCCTCCATGTTGTTGAGCTCTAATGGGATTTCACCCTTCGCATTCTTTCTTGATACGTTTCTGTACAACATGTGAGAGATTCCCTCCATAATTCAGCTCTTTAAATAAGTCGCAATGTTTATTGTTTACATGTAACTTAGCTTTGCTACACAAAACCTTAACTCTTTTTTTCATCTATCAAAATGGTTTACATGGATTCATCTATTGCACTGCCATTTCAAGTTTGCCCGGTAATTAACAACATCTTCCATTAATACCTAAAACAAGTGACTTTTTTGGATGCATCAGTTGGCAACTGAGTTATCGTTGCTGCTTGTTCAGAGGTGAGTTAGTTGTCTGATCCTGGTGGCTAATTCAGATCAGCATTTCTGGTATCATGGAGAACGCTAGCTTTAAAGTAGGAATTACTGATATGACAGTTCTGGTGCTGGAAATAAAGTTGGAAGCCCCCAAGGCTTCTCTCTTGCCTTGTATAAGTCATCCTTTCAGATGTTTTGAGTTGTTGGATACGGCATTAAGTACATTGTTGGTAAAATGGATTAATGACATTGTACTGATGAAAATATAGATTCAGAGTGTTGCTGTTAGAATTCCATTGAAGATACTTTTTCGTATTGTATAGCATATATGGACTGATCACAGCATACTAAATATTGAATCCGAATTGTCAGTAAGAAAGTATGGAGAATTTACATTTTTGTAATTCTCGGTGGAGGGGTTGAGCTACAGGTTACCCATTCCCACTGAGTTGGGACACAAGGATCACCTTCATTTGTCCCAATGCTTTCAGAAGACATGGAGCGTAGGGCATTGACAACAATCACTACCAATTGGAAATAAAAAAATACACAAATAATGATCAGCTCATTTTGGTCATATTGTAAGTCACTCACGATACTACCAAATTTCAGCTTCATAGTGCTAACCGCTAAAAGTTCATAATGTAATGGCTAGAAAGATTTCTTGCAACAAATTAAACTGAGATCAGGGACTTACAGTCTTGTCCGTCAGTCTTTGAATCAATCTTTACGTATTTACTAATTTCCATTGCATTAAGAAGCGGTCCTCGAGTTGAATCCCCGGTCTTAACGAAGGCAAATGACAGAACGAAATCAAGAGTCACATTCATGTAGCTGGGTTCATAAAGAGTATAGCTCCCATTGGCATTCTCAGCAATATTTACCACTGCATTGCTATAGTCTTGGGTGTAAGGCTGCATCAATTTAAACTTCCGAGTTTCATTGGCACCTAAGTCTTCAATTTCAGCAAAGTATGCATAAGCTCGAGCATTGCCGGGGAAATCGTCCAAATTTAATCTATAGCTGAGCTTCCCTAGGGTGCCAACAACAGCTGTTTGCATCAATTTTTCGGGTGGGTACTCTCTTGTTCTTATGTTTACATTCTTCGATGTACTTATTCTCTCTGTGCCAGGGGCCACACCTACAAGAAAGTTTTGCCTTTTAACCAGATCGGACTCCCAAATTCTGTCATAAGGATCATCTGGGTACCTGAGAAAAAGGAAAGCAAATTGTTTTTGCACAAAAACTAGTTGATGAAAAGTTAGAATTTAGTTTAGTTGTTCCTCAAACTTCAGAAGTTAATGAGCACTTCAAGGGAGCTTACCTTAGGGGATCTTCACTTGGGGCCCCAAAGTTCAATCTAGCTGCAACTTCCAAGAAGAAATTGTCTTCGAAATCAGTGGCATACATTGAAAGGTTGAAGGGACGCAGCTCAAGTGTAGATATGAATGGAGAACCAGTTGTTGCACAGCATATGCACACATTTATGGAATCAGAGGGTGCCCTGATGACAGCTTCCTTCACATATATTCTTGAAGCATCCAAAATCGATACAGTTGACCACTTGGTCGCGTCCAAGTATAACTGAAACTGGGGATATGTTTCTTCATGTTCCGGGCTGCCATACTGAAATGTTGCACGAACTAGATACCGCCTTCTTTCTTGGGTGATTAAAGTGTAGCAGTACTTCTTGCCGTCTATGGGAAACTCTCGCCGCCTTCGATACTGTACTAGGTTTCCTCTTGGATTTTCTACTACTGCTGATTTTCCACGGCTCATGAATCCCATGTCTGATGTCCATGGCAATCCAGTACTACGGTCAGTGTAATTACTTGTGCCTCCACAGTCTAGACTGATGAATTCTGCAGAGTTGAATCAGTTTTGCACAGATTTAGATCCTGTCATGGCCAAGCTCATAACAAAGTTGCAGATTCTAGACTAATCATAATTACTAACCGTGATTCATTCAATTTACAGAAATACATTAAAAAGTCCCGTTTCAGAAATTTGTGACAGTTACTACATTAAATTAGAAGAAAACTTTTTCAACATTCAGTACTTTAGTTTTGGTTAAGGAAGAACATACCTTCAACTTGGCACACAGCAGATGATAGAAATAGAGGAAATATAACCAGGAAATAAGGAAATGAACCCATTGAAGAAGATCAGGGAAGACAACCCAATCCCTTTGATATTTTCTTCTTCTTTCCCTAAAATCTCAGTGACCGACTACAATCAAAACCACTTTATGTTGAGTTAAACCTCTCGACCATCTTTCTTCCACTCAACTTTTACTTTAGTGATTGATGATCAATTTCCTCATTGTTCATTCACGCTTATCTTTTTTTGAATTTGGAATCTTCTTTTCCCAAGATTAAAAAAAAAAGGAGTTTTCAACCTATTTATGTCAGTTTCACCTTTTGGAAAAGACTATGACACAAGCTCTAGCTACAAAGTGCAGACAAATCAATTTTGAAGTTATTCATTACTCTTTCTTGACTATATATTTTACATTTATAAATATGAGGAACTGCATGCTTCTGACAAAATATAATCTCATAGGCCGTGCATGCAGATTCATAATTTTTTTTATGCTCATGATAATCAAATATGCCGAAAAACATACAGTACTTTTTACCATCAGAAATCTGCAGAAAACACATGCACGCACAGAAATGACATTAAATATTTAGGTGGTGGGAATCAGAACGTAAAAAAGCAATATGTGATATGAATACACGATGGACAAGGACGAGAAAGAGAACCTAGGCCATGCAAAAAGTATCTCTAAAGAAGAAAAAGAAATAGCATTATGAGAATGGAGGCATTTATAAAATGCTTTGCTTTGATTTCCTTTCTGCTTTTGCTTACGACAAAATCTTTTTTTTCTAGTCCCTTTGGACCAACTTGTCTTCGACTTTAAAGCCGAGAAATGTACAGATGATGCCACTTTATAGCTGGACCCAGTACAGGTTGGTCCCCAGTCCCCATCTAACTCTCCCTGCATGCATAACCCAATTCAATTATGCTATTGTACGTTCACCATCATCCATTTAACAATATCATTTTCCTTTTAATTTTCCAATCCCCTTTAAGATTGCCAGATTACAAGAAAATAAAACAGCATTCTTTTTATCGTTTACCAAAATGAGACAAAAAAAGATGAGTGGAGTTTCATAGTGCAATAATTTTTTGCAATCATGCAATATTACTTCAAGCTGGGGAGTACAATCGTGATAAGTGAATCTCAGTTCATATTATTCTGAAAAGAGATTTGGTCTCTGTTGATCTAAAAACAAAAAAAAGAAGCAAAATCAGCTCGGTGGTCAAGTCACATGGCCCCTCAAAATAGAGATACAAAGGAAATATTGGCAGCCCCAGTCAAATGGACAGGTGATGTTGGGGGGCATATTTGAAGCCCAACGGTTGGTCTAGCTTAAGATCCAAAAGAGTAAGCAAACGGCAGAGTTTTCCTCCATTTGAAAATTTAACCATGTGTTTCTAGAATACGTGGCATGCATATATTCTTTAAAGAAAATATATGTCAATTTTTTTTATATATTTTTAAGATACGTGCTTGAGTATACTTAATTGATACTCAAAAAGAGAAAAAATTTCATCTCTCTACAATTTTTAAGAAAAATCATTTAGATCTATTGATCTTGAAGCGTATAATTTTCTAAGAGACTCTAGTAGCCTCCTAAGCAATATAGAAATGCAGACAACAAAATAACGTGTGCTGTAAGACGAGCAAATACCCGCCCTAATGGAAATTTCACTCCTTGAGATAATTTAAATTAACCTTATTTAACATTGGTATCAGAGCCAAGTTGCTTGTTTTCGCTCATATGAATATGTTTACATGTTGTTTGATGCTTTGGAATAAGTGTAAAAGCATGAAATTAATGATATAACATGATTGTTTGTGTTTTGA
Organism: Carya cathayensis; assembly: GCA_011037825.1. Taxonomy (NCBI): domain Eukaryota; kingdom Viridiplantae; phylum Streptophyta; class Magnoliopsida; order Fagales; family Juglandaceae; genus Carya; species Carya cathayensis. The sequence goes on along the minus strand of QGSO01000220.1, from coordinate 756,017 downwards.
ATTTTTCATTAGAGGCTACGATATGACATGTTTAAGGTTAAATTATTTACATGAAAACATTCCTTATAATGTCAGAAACATGTCTATTAAATTTAGTGAAATTTCGTTACATATAGAAGAAGAAATCTGAAACCCTAGTTTTATACTTCATGTTTGGATCGTGACTTTAAGCCAAGTTTTTGTCAAAGGAAAACTAGGGTTTTCTTTTATTATCACACATGGCAACTAGATTTCCTAAATTGTTGTGTTGTGCCAGAGCAAAATTTCAAATAGATTAGGATTTGTTTTCTAATCTTATCTGGTATTTGAATTAGATTTGTACATATTTAGATAAGATAGGTAAGATTAGTTTAGATAAGATAAGATGTAGTTTGTTAAGATTCAAATTAAATCCTCAATCTTATCTTTGTAATTATCTTTATAATTATTTTCTATATAATGAAAGGCAAGCACCTTAGAAGAGGTATTCGATCAAAATTTTTCATGGTATTAGAGTCTGCTCTAATTTTCTAGTTTTGTTCTTGATCGGCCAATCCTAAACTTCTTTAGGGTTTATGTTTTCTAGTCGTTCTGAGGTTCAGCTTGCCTCTCGAGGTTCTTAAATTCTTGTGTTCCCTTGGCTGCTTCTTACCTCTAGTATTCTCGATTTTCTTGGATCCTATGTTCACGACAACAATTTTTCTTCTTGATTTCTTTCTCCTGTTCTTTGCTTGGTCTGTTTTCATGGCATCTGGGAGATATGATTTCTTATGCATTCGATTCATTGGTAAAAACTATTTTGCTTGAGCATTCCACTTTTAGCTTCTTGTCAAGGGTAAAGAACTCTGGAGTCATGTCGATGGGAATGTTTCAGCCCCTAATAGTGCAAAGGAGATGTCTATATGGGAGACTAAGGATCCCAAGATCATGTATTGGATCCTTGGTTCTATTGAGCCTCATATCATCTTGAATCTGCGACCTTACAAAACCTTCAAGGCTATGTGGGAGTATTTGAAAAGAATCAACACTTAGAATAATTTAGCTCGAAGGTTTCAGTTGGAATATGAGATGGCTAATTTTTCTCAATGTGGCTTATTAGTGGAGGAGTTCTATTCTGGGTTTTCAAATCTGTAGGTTGAATACACTGATATTGTGTATTCTTTTGTCTCTACCGCTAGTCTTTCTCATGTGCAAAGTGTGCAAGAAACTAGTAGGAGGGATCAGTTCCTTATGAAACTTCGTCCATATTTCAAATCTATTTGTTCTCAGTTAATGAATAGAGATCTAGTTCCTTCTCTTGATGTTTGTTTGGGAGATTTGCTTTAGGAGGAACAAATGTTACTTACTTAAAGTACAATAGAACAACAACTTGCATCTCCTGCTCAAGTGGCATTTGTAGCACAAGGAAAATCCAAGGGTCGAGACTATAGGACTTCACAATGCTATAGTTGTGAGGAATTTAGTCACATTGCCACCTACTGTCCAATGAAATTTTGTAACTATTGTAAAAAATCTGGACACATTATCAAGGACTACCCGATCCAACCTCTTCGGAAGCAAGAGAGTGCCTATTCCACCTCTGTAGAAGTCTCGGGTGCATCATCTTCTCCAATTCCTGCTGCTGCTACTTATGATTAAGCATTTGCCAGTTCCAGCTCTACTTCTCTTACTCTTGATATGGTATAACAAATGATAGATATCTCAGGTAAAACCAAGTCATCCTCTAGTTCTTGGCTAATAGATTTCGGTGCCTCAAATCATGTGACCAATGATTCCACATTGTTACGCAATCTTCAGCCTTATGTTGGTCCTTTCAAAATCCACATAACAATGTGAAGAGGGTTGGCTATTTCCAATAAATCCTAGTTTAGCTTCTATTGCGTCTAGTTTTTTTTATTCCTTGTCATGCTGTCAATGTAAGTCTTAGGGATTGACATTGACGCTTAAGTCATCCAATCCTAATTTAATACAAACGTTGTTTAAATCTTGTGCTATTGAAAATAAAAATTCTGCTTCAGTAGAAATGATTTCTTTTAATTGTACCTCTTGCAAATTTGCCAAAAGCAAATTGTTACCGTTCCCACAATCTGGTTCTCATGCTACTCGGGTGTTTGATATAATCCATAGCCATGTTTAGGGTATATCTCCTGTTATATCACATGCTCACTATAAGTATTTTATTACTTTTATTAACAATTGCAGTAGATTTACTTGGATCTATTTCCTCTGTACTAAAAGTGAAGTATTTTCTGTTTTCAAGGCCATTCTTGCACTCATTTAGACACAATTTGCTTCCTCGATCAAGGTCTTACGATCTAATTCAGGAGGTGAATATATGTTTCAAGAATTTTAGAATTTTTTAAAGAAAAATGTATCATTTCTCAACGTTCTTGCACATCTAGACCAAAACAAAATGGGGTAGCTAAGCGTAAGAATCGTCATCTCCTTGAAATGGTTTGGGCTCTTCTTATTAACTCATCAGCTTCATCTCATTTTTGGTGTGAAGTATTAGCTATTGCAGTCCATTTAATTAATAGATTGCCCACACCAGTTTTACATAATGTTTCTTCCTATTTCATACTATTTGGTCACACTCCTAGCTATTCTAATTTGCATACCTTTGGTTGTGTGTGTTTCGTTCATCTTCCACCACATGAAAGACATAAATTGACTGCTCAATCTGTTAAGTGTACCTTTCTTGAATATAATTCCACTCAAAAAGGATTTCTTTATTATGATCCTAATGCACGAAGAATTCGAATTTCCAAGAATGTTTTGTTTTTTGAAAATCAGCAATTTTTCCTCTCTCTTGTGGATCTTATCTCACCTAGTTTTTCAATTCTTCATAATGAGCCTGAACTTGAGCCCTCCCATATGCCCATTCCAAATACCACTTCTGCTCCAATCGCTCAGTTTAAACTAGATTTTGTCTATACTCGATGTCATAGCACTCCTTTGGCTGAGTCTCCTATAGCTTCTCAAGATTCTCCTCCTTCGACACCTAATCCAACACCCACCATAGTTCCGGCTGCTCCTGTTCTTAAGAGATCTATCTGTGTCTCTCACCCACCAACTCAGCATGGTTTTTCTTCCCCCACTTCTATGACTGCTACATTATCTTTCATTGCTATCCCGTCTTGTTATAAACAAGCTATGGAACATGAGTGCTGGCAGCAAGCGATGCAGACAAAACTTGATGCACTTGTAGCTAATCCGACCTTGGATGTGGTAAAATATCCTCCTTTGGTCAAACAAATTGGTAGTAAATGGGTATATTCCGTAAAGCTTCGTTCAGATGGCTCACTGGAACGATACAAAACTAGACTAGTTGCTTTGGGTAATTGCCAAGAGTATGACATAGATTATGATGAGACTTTTGCTCCGGTTGCCAAGATGATTATTGTTCACATGTTACTTTCCCTTGCTGCTTCTAAATCTTGGAAATTATGTCAGATAAATGTCAAGAATGCTTTCTTGCATGGCAATCTAAAGGAAGATATCTACATGAAACTTCATTTTGTATGATTGTTTCCTCTCCTATGGTTGTTTGCAAATTGAAGAGGTCTTTGTATGGTCTTAAACAAGCTCCTAGAACCTAGTTCAAGAAATTTTGCAATACTTTACTAGGTTTTCTTTTAAGCAAAGTAAGTACGATGCTTACTTATTTTTGCACAAGGGCGATGTTGGAGTGGTGTTTTTATTGGTTTATGTAGATGACATTATCATCTATGGTTTGGATGGACCTTTGATTTAAAAACTTCAGCAACATCTTCATAATGTGTTTCACATGAAAGATCTTGGGGATCTTACCTACTTTCTCAGGTTGGAAGTTAGGTTTCAGTCACATGGTTTATTTCTCAATCAATACAAGTATATTCAACACATAATCCAGTTAGGGAGATTGGAAGATACAAGTCCAGTTAATACTCCTCACCTTAGGAGATGAATGTTAAGTACAGGAAAGATGAAGACGAACTTCTCCCAGATCCTACCTTATACCATAAGTTGGTTGGTAGCTTGATTTATCTTACCATCACGGCCCTGATATTTCCTTTGTTATCCACACTGTTAGTAAGTTTATGGATTCTCCTCGGCATCTTCATTTTGTAGCTGTTCGTCGGATTATTCGCTATCTACTTGGGACTCCTAATTGTGGGCTGTTTTTTCCTATGGGTTCTTCTCTTCGATTAGCTGCTTACAGTGATGCAGATTGGGCTAGTTGTCCGGGCTCTTGACGTTCTAATACTGGATGATGTGTCTTCTTTGTGGATTCTCTCATATCTTAGAAGTGTAAGAAGCAAAATTGTGTGTCTAAGTCATCTACAGAGGCTAAATATCAGTCATCTACAGAGGCTAAATATCAGGCAATGTCTGCAGCATTTTTTGAAATTATGTGGTTGCGTGGTATTCTTTTAGAACTAGTTTTGCACATGCATATCCCACGCCTCTTCATGGTGATAATACGAGTGCCATTCAAATTGCAACCAACCCAGTTTTCCTTGAACGTACGAAGCACATCGAGGTTGATTGTCACTATATTTGAGATGCCTATGAGTCTAAAGCTATCATTCTCCCTCATGTGTCCACTAAATACTAACTAGCTGATATCTTTAACAAAGTTTTGACTCAACGACAACATCAATACCTAGTTAGCAAATTGCTACTAGTTGACTCACCAGCATCAATTTGATGGAGGGTGTCAAAGGAAAATAAGGGTTTTATTATTATCACACATGGTAGCTGGATTTCCTAAATAGTTGTATTGCGTTAGAACATAATTTCAAATAGATTAGGATTTGTGTTCTAATCTTATCTTGTATTTGAATTAGACTTGTACATATTTAGATGAGATAAGCTAAGGTTAGTTTAGATAAGATAAGATGTAGTTTGTTGAGATTCAAACTAAATCCTCAATTGTAACACCCAGGTCCATTGCCAAACTGTTTTCACAATTTTTTATTATTATTTATAATTACGAAAAGCCCATTTGAGTTTTCAAATATATATTTTTTTCTTTTTATGTAGACTACGAGCTTAAATATCTTTATTATGGTGGATTATGATTTTCTTTGGATTTAATATTTAAGTCAAAAAATTTTTATGGGCCAAGATAATTTTTTTTGAACAAGTTGATTTATTTTTTTTAGAGGTCGAGTCGAGGCTCAAAACTTGAGAAAAAACCCATTTATTAATTTCTTACGCTACCCAAAATGTAAGCCCAAAGATTTAAAATTGCCCTATCGATCACCCCAAAACTTCAAGCCCGTGAGTCTTAGACTCAAACCTTGTTAACATTTTACCTTCCTTTTCATAATAAAACTCCTAGTTACCGGATTGCTTTCTATAAATTTCAACCACACACGAATCTAGTTCCACTTCCATGTGTGTACATCTCTCTTTCTTCGTCATTATGGTTTCCATTGGCCTTTATATAGATACTCTTTTATCTCTCATGCATGAAGAAACTCTAAGAAAAGAAGTTGCTGCAATCTCAGTTCAGTGAAAACCGCCTTCACGTAGTGCTGCAGCCACTTCTCCTAGCCTACTGCGCCTCCAGGCCGTGATAAGCCATCCAAAGACCAGGGGCCCTAGCCTTGCCGCCATACACAACAACACTTTTGTTAGACGCTGCCTAGATCAATCACCTCTACACCGCTCTAGAAGAGCCACTACACCTCCTCACAGTCACCACCTCAGTGCATGAAAAATCCACCACAACAGCCCTATTTTACCACACAAAAACATGGCACAGCCAAGGAAAAAGCAAGACCCCACGTCCCTCAATTTCAACCATCGTTTCATGTCGGAAACAAACACTACTTGTCACATGCCACCTTCAATGCCCTTAGCCACTCTAATCGACGCACCACTCATAGCCCAACGCCTTTACCCACTCAACCACCAAATAGCCTTCTTGGTTCCCTCTCCACTGCCCAATAAGCCTCTGTTTTACTCCCTAAAAATAGAGCAGCCCAAATCACAGTAGGTCCATCCTCCACGACAACAACTTGCAGCCATTCCCTCTGCTGCCACCCTATGCTGTGAACCCGATACACGCTACCTCAACCACTAAACTGTGTTACTACTCCCTCTTTTCCTATTTTGCTCAATGGTATTCCTTAATACAACTTTAAATCTCAAAGAGGATTAAGGCAAGGATGTCCTTTATCACCATACTTCTTTATTTTTTTATGCTGAAGCATTAAGCTCCAAACTTGCTGCTGTTGAACAAAACCATCTCCTCACGAGTGTTTCAATTACTAGAGGGCAGATTAGAATGAGTCATTTGTTTGGTTGATGAGACTTTTTTAGTACTAAGAGGTTACGGCTCTTGCAAATGAAGCCGCTAAAATATATAATTATAGTATGTCAGCTTTGGCATATGCCTAGGATCCTAAATATTATGGCAGAACCAAACATATAGATATTCATTTTCACTACATTTGAGATGTTGTTGCCTGAGGCAAGTTGATCCTACAACATATCTCTACTAGCAAGATAGTAGCTAATCCTTTTACTAAAGCTACTAGTAGAAGTGTTTTCCAAACTCCTGTTAGGAATTTGGGATTTCATCGGATTGATATACGTTGTATTGAGAATACCTTAAACTTTGTTGTATATTTGACATTGTTAATATCTATTATAGTGAGATTATTGTGTTTATCTCATATTATTAATTAATTGATACTAAGTGAAAAGCACATATTATAAAAATGTCACCAAGTAGAAATTAGTTCACTCACATGGATAATCACCTTGGCTTTCAAATAGCGAATAAGATGAGACAAATTGATTTGTTTGGTGCTTGGAAAGCGAGCTAATAAATATCTTAATACTTTTGGAGCATTTAAGAAAAATTTAAAAATTGTTGCCTTAGTTGGCTAAGATGAGACTTACAAGAGTCATATATGAAGTATTTACATAACTTCATGAAGCCTAATTAAAGTGGAATGTGAGATCTTAGGTAGACACTATATGAGTGACAGTGCCAAGAAACTCAAGTTAGAGCGCATTTGTGGTGACTAGATTAAGATTCCTACGACGTTTGAATTTGAAAAGCCGAATTAAATGAGAGTTTGGCCATAACAAACATTCATACTGTATATGTTGTAGACGACCATATCAGGGAGTGATTGGATAGGTCCCTACTCCATCACTATGTGAGCCTTAATGGATCAATAAATAATTTATTTATATTCTCTTGAACCTGGAACTATGTTATGAAATGAAAACTTGAAGTAGCTACTTTAGCATGTTTTCTTAGGGCCACGAATGATACGGTCTCATGGAACATGTCTAAGAAAACAGTCAAGTTTAATTGAATTGACATGAGCATCTAGGGAAAGATCGTTTGGATTCTTACTTATTATTTTATGTCTCATAACCCCAATGATTTTTTCGTTTTGACTGGTTATAATCATAAACATATTATATAATATAAGGTCAAGAATTGCTGAGTTATAAACTCATGATGGATTAAGGACTCTTGACCTAGTGAGATCAAATAGTTTGAGGCATAGACGAGATGTTATGGTGATGTACTGTAACACTCCGCTCTCCAATAAAGTCATTTTTAGAAATTCATGAGAGCCGGAGTACCACTTCTAAACCTTGACTTAAAAGTATTTTCTTTTATTCTAAAGAAAGAAGTGCAAAGTACACAAATTCTATAAATAAAAATAATTATTTATTAAAATACTGAGATAATAAAAGAGATGCGTGGAAGCATTTAATAAAATTTTTCAAAGGCCGTGCCATAAAAATTATAACTAAAATCTTTGTTCATGATCTAGGCCTCTATCATAACTCATTGGACCAAGTCCCATCCTGCAGCTCTATTTTCATCAATATCCTGACCTGGGGTGATTTAAAAATATACATACATACAAAATAAGTCAAATACTCAATAAGCAACATATCATACAGTAAACATAATAAACATAAGGTTTTCTTAAAAATATATATACTCATATAAAATTCATACACAAATAACATGAACATAAACTTATCTTTCACTTGTCAGTTGTCATAGGCCAGTACCCACTGTTGACTCTTGTGAGTTAGGGGTAGCGAATCTAAGTAGATTCTGATTCCGCCCTTGACCACAGATTATGAAATCCATACATAAGGAAGACACACTGGATGCACTACCATCATGTGCAACCTAGTCATAAACCTTTTGATGCATAACTCCTTCCGTAAAATCATGAATTTTGATGTGATACAATTTGCAAGTGAAGAAAATCACAACAAATAGTAAAGTTTTAAAGGAAAGAGTGTCAAACCCATAGGGACTAATTATGTTATTGAGTATTGATATTTACTAAATTATTTACTATTTGAAAATTAAACAAAATTTTTATAGATTTTATTACCTAAATTAAACTGAAGTGATTGACAAAAATAAATTAGGAGAAAAGCAAATAAAACTTAGGCTGCATTTGGTTACCAAACCATCTCAACTTATCTCATCTAATCATTACAATTTTTTCAACTTCTAACACAAAACATAATAAACAATTCAACTTTTTCAAATCTCAAAATGATAATAATATTAAAAAATAATATTTTATTCTTTCATCTCAATTCATATCAACTCAATATTTTATTAAAATTCCTTATTATTCCTTATTATAAAATTCCAATTTTTCAAGTTGATGAAAAAGAAATCTCTTAATTATTCAATGTTTTCTCTTCAATAACATTAGAAATATCTCCACATAATAATTCATCATATCTATGTGTAAATTAAATTATTTGAAGATTCATTAAGTTCTTTAGATTTTTCTTAATATAAAATCACAATAATTGCATGAAAGTATTTCTATCTTTTACTCAACTAATGGTGTTTAATTCTAAAATCTTCTAATTACAAATTACCTCTTGGTTTCGTTATGAGTTAATAGATCAAACAATAATTGGGTAGAAAATTGTAAGTAATAAGATTAAGGATAAACACTCAAGATAAAAAAATTAGAAATAAAATAACTTGAAATTTAAATTGTGTGTTCAAACCTAGACTATACTACACCGAAGCCTAGAAAAATAAAATTACTTCATAGTAAATCTAAAATTAATCATGTCCTTACTGTAACACATCAAAAGAAAGTTAAAGAGTAAAGAATAAAACTCTTTTGTTTGAAATAAGTTAACGAAGCATCAAAGAATGTTGAAGGTCTCCCTTCATTGAGACTTGGTAGCCGGCTTCATTCTCCTATTTTTGTTTTGAGTTTTGCTACGTACAAACAAAGTTACGTATTAATTTACGTATCAATATGATTATTTCATATTCAAAATTTAAATTAGTATTATTTTTAATAAAATTTACTTTTTCACAAATCATATTAGATTAGTGCACATATTAATACGTAATCATGGTTGTAACTAAAATTTTCCTTTTATTTTTTAATTCGGCTCTTCTATCTAATCTCTTCCTCCAGTGAACCACACTCACTAATAGGCATATTAGAAATCTTTCCAAAAAAATCTCAACCACCATGTCTTGAATATTGCAAAAGGAATCTGTTTGACTTCGTCATGCGCATATCATGTTGAGTGCAAGATTCCCAAAATTTGAAAGGACCCCCATAAGACTCTAAGAGACATGGTTGGGTAAATGGGGATTCTTATTTTAAATTTTAAATTTTCATTTTATTATTATAATTTTTTTAAATTTTTACATAAAATATAATAAATAATTTAAATTTTTTAAATCTCAATTTAATTTTTTCAAATATCTAAACAATAATAATACTATAAATATTAATATTTTAAATTTTCATCTTAAACTCAAAATTTTTCTATCTACCTCCAAACCTGCGTGATAGACGCACGAACCTAGCTGCCTTTTTTAAAACCAACGGCTAATAAAGCGAGCTTTGTACGTGAAAGCTACGGATTATTTGCTTTACTCTCTCTCTCTCTCTCTCTCCTCTGATCTTAGCTTGCTCCGTGTTTAAAGTTTTTGGGATGGGTTTGCACTTAAACACTTGAATTTCAAAGCTGGGAGATGAGATCTTGGATTTGAAAACTTGGGATGTGGAAAACGGAAATTCATCAACATCTTCCTCGACTTGACAATCAACAAATCTTTCATCTCATTCTTAATCCTCATCTCCACCAGATAAAGTCTTACGTAAATTTGAATTTTAATAAATACGCCCATTCTTTTAAATTAAACCTTCTCATTCCTTCTTACACAAACAAATAAAGAAAAATAAATAAAAATATAATAAAATCAAAATAAATGAAAGAAAACTAACAATTTTAATAAGTAATAAAAATCATGTCAAAATTACACTTATCAAATTTTTATAAATAATTTAATGCATAATTATTTATATATATATAATCGTAGATTTTCATAACTTTATCACGTTACTTGGATACATAGGGCTTTCAAATGAGGGCGTACACGCATCATATTTTTTTATAAAGGATATGTTATTTACCGTATATACGTGTAAGAGTATGATTACGCTACTTATCTCGTAACGCCGATCCAATATTTTTGAGGCATGACTGATTATTTATAAAATACACATAATTTGCATAAATCTCTAATTAAATACATACTTTGTAATTAAAACCTAAAATACTAAAATAATCTTTATTTTCTAAAAATATTAAAATCCTCGAAACCCTAAATATGTCATCATCCCGAATACTTTGATCTCCGCATAATTGTTTCTCCTAAAATTTATGACCAATCCCAAGATCACATCAATTCTATAGATTCATTAGTTTACGTAAACATATTATAACTCCAAACTCAATGAATAATTTCCTGTCACAGGACCACGACACCTACCCTTTCATGTAACATCCTTAGTCCGTTTACTCAATATATATTATATATATACATACATATATCTATATGCAACATAGTTGGGTTATACTAGACCGATGGGAGGAGAAGAAATAGAGAGAGCGAGAGAGAGAGAGTGTTTGACGTCGGGAAAGAGAAAAGTGAAGGAGAGATTATTCCACGTGGATAGAGGAACCTTATTGAGTGAGGTGGGGATGAGCAGCGACTGAAAGTGGGGGCATGGTGGTGCTTCATGACGACTCAAGACTGGAGAGCCCAGTGTTCTGTTTTTGTGTGTGCAAAACAAGGTACTTTTGGCTATCGTTCGTGGGTTGTGGCATGGAGAGGAAGGGGTGGTGCAACTTGGTGGCTCATGGCCAAGCAATGGCATGGGTTTCTTTTTGGCTTTGAAAGGTAGTTGAGGGAAGAGATGTGGGCTGCCTTCCCGTGGCTACAATGCTAGTCTGGCTTCTGTTGGTGGTTCACTGCGTGGAGACGTGAAGGGCTGGACGTGTCTATTGCGGCATGGAGTTTTCTTTCGAGACTGCTTATTTGCGTAGAGGCTGGCAGTTGAGGGGAAATTGCCGTGACTTACAACAAAAGAAGGTAAATATGAATAGGGTGGTTGGTGGTGGAGCTACGGGTAATGGGGCTTGCATGATGCTTGCTGGTGGTTACGGTATATGCCGTGACCCGTGGAGGTAGAAAAATCAAGGCGGGGGAGTGATCACAGGAAACGTGAGAAAGTGAGGTGTGGCTTGGCTACGTGGTTATATATAGAAGGGAATCACGTTTAAGAATTTTAATGTGAAGGACCTAGAATTGTAATCCATATTGAACTCTATTGAGACGTGAATCCCAGTAGAAATTGAGATGTGCGTGGCTTAAAATAATTGAGAAACCAGTATTGGCCTAACGGTTTGGATTGGATAAAAATTTGAGTAATTTTAATTGGATTTTAAATTATCACCCCATTAATTTCTTCTAAAATTCTCAACTAATCCTAACGACTTTAAAATAAAATTTTGGGCCTTTGGGCCTAATTAAATTCCAATCAATAATAACTCGTGACTTATCCAATCTGGCCCATAAAATCCAATAACTTCAAAAATCTTAATAACTCATGGACTATTCCAACACGACCCACTAAACTTATTTTAGGCCCATTAGATTTTTTTTTTCATATTTAATCCCTAATAATATTAGTTTGGGTCGTTACATGTACTATGTTAGTATGATGGTAATTTAATATAATACTCATTTTTTGTATGAGGTATAATTGATTAAAAGATCAGAATGAGATTGTTAATGGACACCCATAGTGGATAAGTAGTAGATGTTGGTAGTAGGCATGTGCAAAAGGCCCGATGGGCCGATCAACCCGTGCAACTCCAATCCGAAAAAGTCGGTTTACATCAAAAGTCGGTTTTGAATTCATCGGACCCGATGAACATCGGGCCATCCCTTCGATCCCGTAATTTTTCTTCACTTTCCCTTCAACATCGAACCCTAGCCCCTACCCCCATCTTCTCCTTTCGATTCATAGTTCACTTTTTGACATACGTTTCTGCAAACAACAATCAGTTGCTGACCGAGAGATCTGGAATTGAAGGTGAAGGATTTAGAGAGAGAGAGAGAGAGAGAGAGAGAGAGAGGGGGGAGGGGGGAGCTAACAGAGAGATGAGCGAGAGAGGGAACGGAGAGTGAGAGAAAATGGCGTTGAGAGGAAGCAAAGAACTCACCGTGCGACAATTGGGGGTGGCGAGTTGCTACTCGGCGACCCTTCTGCAGATGGAGGCAGCGACGTCCTAGGAAGACAAGGAAATATGACAAGTTTATCATGCTTCGAACAAGTCCCATAACTCATGAAGGTTTTCTTGTTCGTGAGATTGAAGAACTTGGTCGAAACCGATTACCGAAAACTTGCTACTGCCTCTCATCTCCTTCTCCTTAAACCCTAGCACGTTAGCGTCGTTCTTCATTGTCGTTCGTCTTCAAATCATCCCCTTTGTTGCTTCTCCATGAGGTCCAGATCTGTACACTCAAGTCTCACGTTTCTCCTTTATTGCTTGTGGGTTTACTTCTACTGGGATTGAAATTCTTATCGACACAGGAGTCCAACTGTTAGAAGATCTCGTTTCACGGTTTCACCACCCAAGCCATCGATCTACAGAAAGTAAGAATTTTTTATTTGGTAAAGGTCAGGTCATACGGTTCGACCCGATTTCATTTTATGCGAATCTAGTTGGGTCGGTTTGGCGCCTTAAATGGGGTTGTACGGGTCGGGTCGGGTGTAAACCCGGTTGGTTTTGTTCGGGTTGCAGGCCTAGTTGGTAGTGGGTAACCTCCCGTGACCCATGTTGTGACCACATGGGTGGAAAGTTATTAATTAACTCCCCATAACTACCACAACTTCAAGGAAATTCTCATGTGTAAACTTTTTACATAAGGGTTTACATGTATTAAATTAAGTGTAGAAAAAATCTACATCATAAAGAGAAAAACTCTCATCTCTCTACAATTTCTAAGGGAAACTATCTAAATATCTAAATCTTGAAGTGTGAAATTTTCTAAGAGATTTTAGTAACTTCCTAAGTGACATAGAAGTGCAAACAACAAAGTGACGTGGGCTGTAAAACGAGTAAAGATTTAGGCTACTTTTGGTTTATCAACCCATCTCAACTCATCTCATCTACTCATTACAACATTTTCAACTTTCAATACAATATATAATTAACAATTCAATTTTTTTTAAATCACAAAATAATAATAATATTAAAAAATAATATTATAGTAATATTTTATTAAACTTTTAACTTACATTTCAATTTAACTCATTATTCAGACCGACCTATCTTGTGAAAATTTCACTTATTAAAGCAATTCGAATTAATATTATTTAACAAAACCTAATAATGGTCCTTACTCTTGAGTACAATTTGGTCTAAAAAAAATCTATAACTAAAGCTATTAATTACAAAGGTGGAAGACGGGGCCCTACACGCTCTAAACGTAGCATTCAACCGACCATGTCGTATATGCGGTGAAAATCCAACCATTCTTTTTAGTGGTAATGCTAATGCAAAAGTTAAAACCAACCGCGTACACTGGGGACCACTTTTTGTACTGTTCACTCTTTATGGTCCATACAAAATTGCAAGCATTGTTTGCTAGTTGGCATTAGGTTGACTATTTAAATTTTTAAAAATATATAATTTTTTAATTTTTAATTAATTACTCAATATTTAAAATGATTAGTCATTATATTTTTTATAATAATAATATATTTTATTATTTATATTTCTTTAATAAATTTTTATTTTTTTCTTATATTTTTATTTTATTTTCTTAATCTTCAATAACTTTTAATAATTATATTCATTTTCATTTTTACAATCCAACAATCTATAATATAATAATATTATATATATAGATAATAAAATCTCATATGAAAATAAAAATTTCATATGTACAATCCATAAAAATCTCACACTATAATATAATAATCTTATATATATATAGATGATAAAGCTCATATGAAAATAAAAATTTTATATGTACAATCCATAAAATTAATCCCACATTTATAATATAATAATATCAAAATATAATAAAATAACATAAGAGAAAAAGATAAAAGTAATAAACAGTTGATATAGACTTGTTACAGGACTTTTCATCTTTAAAGAAAAAGATGAGATTACTGTAGCTCATATTTGGGATGAAAATTGGTTGGCTAATTCAATGTGAGCCAACTTTTGATAAAATAAGTTAAATTTGAAGATGAAAAGTAATTTAAAAAAAGCGATGTAGATGCTCTTAGTAAGCAAATTAAGTTAAATAAAAAATAAATATTTTTACTACTAGAATGAGATTACATAAAAATAAATTTATTAATTGATTTGATAATATATCTTATTAAATCACATTAATTTATAAATTTATTTTTAGAAATATTTTTTTGTACCTGCCGCCATTCTTGTAAATAAATAACATAAAAGTATATTGATATGACACTATAACTGGCTTCATTACTAACTATATATAAAAATATAGAAAATGATAGATATACAAATCTTTTTATAATTTAGAAAAATAATTTTGCTAATGTACTTTACATAAATATTTTTATTTTAAAATATAATTGTAAAAATGGTTGTGATTGTGTTGTGTTGTGTTTAAACCATTATATAAAAAGAAAAATAAATATTGGAAGATATAACGATACTAATAAATTATTATTGGTTAGAATAAATACGGTAAGTAAATAAAGAAAGAATATACATATATTTATATAAAAGAAAACAGAGAAGTTTGTAGGAGTGTAAAAATAAATCGAAAAATCGGCCCAGACTGGGTCTGATCTGGCTTTCGATCGGTTCAGTCTAGAATCAATTCCTTCATTTTAAAAGCTAGTCAAATTCAACCCGGAATCAATTTTACGTTTTCTAACACCGGACCGGTTCACATATTATCTATATTGTATTAATTTTTAATATTATATATAATATATTTTATATTACATATAATTTTTCATATTATATATAATTTTTTTTATTTAGTATATATAATTATGTATAAAATAATATATTATAATTTATAACATAACATTTTAATTTTAAACATGAATATTTACTTGATCATATGTTTTAAATATAAAATATATTTTATTACTTAATAAATTCTCAACATATTTTTTTGATAAATGCATTACTAATACTAATATACTTAATAAATTAAAGTAGGAAAATCGGACCGGAATGGTAAAACTAGAAGTATCGGTTTAAGGAAGTAACATGTACATAATCGGTTTTAAAAAATACAAAACTGATGTTACCGATGTTACCAATTTGATCCTAAATTTTATCAAAAAACAGACTAAACCGGATTGGTTATGCCTCTAAAAGTTGGTGTATAAGAATTTTTTTAAGTTATGATTTGTACAAATTTCTCATAGTCCTTTTATAAAAAAATAGATTTCATCTTGAAAAGTGTAAAAATACTTTTTTTATTTTTTATTTTTATAAAGGATCTGTTTAAGGTTATAAATAATATTATCCAATTTTTTTATTCACAAGGAGAATAGGCGAGACAGAGAATAGTCCAAGGAGTTGGAAAGTCCAGATATTGACAATAGGATATGATTATGCTTTATTTTCGTCAAACAACAAATTCGTTTTGGTTTCGAATTCCCTTAAGTTAAGGATGCTTTGTTTGTAATAAAATGGACAAAACCAAATAAACCAATTTTGTTTCGGTCCGAGACGAAACCATTTAATCGGAGTTGTTGGTCGTGGAGCCGAGCTTGGTGTCATTTCCAACTACCGCACAAAATGGGCTATATGTAGATCTGGACCCCCCGCGACTGACCCCCTGCATACTTTTTTTAAGTTGACCACGTCAATGATAATGGGCCTCCAGTCCATATATTCCGCGAGGATGACCCTTAAACATCCTCTTTTATATATATTTTAATTTATATTTTATAAATGATAACTTTTGCATACTCATTTTTTTAAAAAAGTTGATGAATCAGAAGCCCATATGAAAGAACTCACTTTACAACAGTGGGTCCTATTATTTTTCAAGGGGAGTTCATGAGTTTTGTACACCTTAAAAATTACAATATCCTTTTTTTTTAATAAAAAATTACAATACCTAGTACCTAGTATTACAAATCTTTTTTTTATGCATTTAGTATTACAAATTGATATAACTTGATAATGTGTGACAAAGATCTCGAGTCTTTCCCTAAATCTAGGGAAAAACCTATGAAACCGGGCCTTAATAATCTAGGGAACAACCTAGGGGACTAATCAATGTGTGGCAAAGATGGCGTCACTCTGCTTTTCATGCGACTTTATGAAGAGAATTGAGTTCAGAAAACTCATTTAACTTCATTTTTAATTTTTATATCAAAATTAATTCTTTGCTTTAAGGCAATATGATTGTTTTTGGCTTTGCGTTTGGCATACCTTTGTTTTTTTTATTTTGTTTTTTTCCTCATTGGCTTCGACGTTGTTTGAAAGTTTGAATGGGAAAGTGTTACTTTTCGTGAGCAAAATTAATTACAGATTACAGCAGACGAACTGTATTGAGCCCAAAGTAACAACGTCGGAGTTGGAATAATGGCAAAGCCCAAATTGTAGTTGAGAAAAAATAATGAAAGGAAATGAACAGATACATGTAAGAGAAAAGGTATCCCTTTCTTTTCTTCGAGTGTGGAAGGTTTGAACATTAAGCAATGTCTCTCTCTCTTCTCTTTTAAAAAGTCTTCATCTAATCTCCTCCCCAGTATTCTATTCCTGAACAAAACCACTCCAGAAAAGCGAGTCTTTTTGTAATTCTTTCTCCCTTTGTTCCATCTTTTACTCAAGGAATAGAAAGAAAAAAATGTGGCAGAAACAGTCCAAAAGATCTTGTTTCAGAGAATCTCTCAAAGCTCTTGAAGCCGATATACAACATGCCAACACCCTGTAAGTCTTGAACTTTTTTCTCAACAATTCAAAACACTGTAGGGGCATTTGTGTTTTGGTTATCCTTTTAGTGGAGATCATTTGGTTATGTTTCTTCCTGTTCTCCTCCAAGTATATCTGTCTTCGTAGTTAATTATATTCTTTTTTTTATTATTATGGGAAATTCGTAGTTAATTATATTCAGTCGTTCCTCAAAGATAACAAATTATATTCCTTTTCTTTTTTGGATAAGGACAGAAATTTAAAATAATTTAAATTTTTTAATGAAGAACAAGTGAAGATAATTAACTGTATCAATTGTTGTAGTTAGAAACTTAGATGGTGTTTTGTCATCAAATTATGGTAGATGGGATGAATTTGGGGTTTTGCGGATATGCGTATTACTGCAGATGCTTTCATAAGGGCTTTGTAGTGAGAAGTGCCTTAATTTTATGCAGACTAAAACCATTATATATATGTGTGTGTGTCCCAATTTTTAGTTCATTCTTGAAATTTCTACCCTCTAAACCCCATAAAAAACCAAAGATTATACAATGTGGGTAGTGAAATGCGGTTATTTATTCCTTCTCATTTCTGCCTCGAAATTGTTCGCTTTAATGGCCTTGGCATCCCAGATGAAGTTGAGCAATGACCATGAAGAGATGATTAATTGAATGTGTGAGGTTCTGCAGGGCAGCTGCTCTCCCAAGAGACTATTGTGGAGATTGTATCCAGCTGAGATTGTCCTACAGCCCCTTTGCTCCGTTTCTTCTTTATTTGATCGAATGGATGGATTATAGCTGTACAGATACCCTCCCAAGTTACTTAGGGCTTCTCGAGATACTAATATACAAGGTGGGTTCTTGTCTGTTTCTTCTCACTTTCAGTTCCATGTTTAATCTTTGTATTGGTGTTCTTTTATTCCCTTGCTCCGACTTTAGAAATCCAAATGAAGCTCTGCATAATTGTCCAGGTATATGTTGATGGAATGCCAACGATGTCCTCAAAAGATAGGAAAGCTACTCTACGGGAGTTTTATGGTCTTTTCTTCTTTCTGTGGCTTCTTGCTAACAACCATTCGATTATATAGTCTCCACCTTTCTTGGTTTCAACTCCTAAATGCATTTAATGGTGAATTTCTTGCAGCTGTGATATACCCATCTCTTAGGCAACTTGAAGGCGAGTTTATTGAATTGGAAGATGATACCATGACAAGCCAATCCACAGAAGTTTCAACCAGAAAGAGGGTGGAAGGAAGGAGGAAGCCTTCTGATAATGATCTTGAGAGAGATGAAGAATGCGGGATATGCATGGAAAATTGCACAAGGATGTTATTGCCCGGCTGTGGGCATGCTATGTGCCACAGCTGCTTCCATGACTGGTAGCCCCAGCTCCCATCTTTACTGTTGAATCTTTCTGTAAATTAATCTCTTAAAGTTTTGTTTTATCTTGGTCGTCATGGTTATAATATGCTTGAGACTGAATTGCAGGAATGCGCGGTCTCAGTCCTGCCCTTTTTGTCGCGGCAGCCTGAAGCGAGTTAACTCTAATGATTTATGGGTGCTTATTAGCAGCTATGATGTGATTGATGCCATTAGCCTTGCAAAGGAGAACTTGAGGCGTTTCTACCTTTATATGGAAAATCTGCCTCTTCATATACCCGACACTCATCTGGTCGTGTATGATTACATGCTCTGACTTATGGGAAAGAATGAAGTAGCATACTGAAAAGGAAATGCTGATTACTCATTGTATATAGAATTCTGGTGAAGTTTAATTCTCGTATATATAATGGCAATTTGAGGAGCTGTTCCATGGTAGCTGTATATAGTTAACAGAACTACTGGATGTCCATTCTCATGGGATTTGGAATGAGGCTATTGATAATCAGGTGAGTCTTTGAACATTCATGGGATCTCTCAGTTAGCAGTTTAGACAATGTATAGGATGGACAATGCACCTGCAAGTATGTTAGGGCAGTACCAAATGTAAAAACGTATAAAAAGTACGCATGCTTGGCATTCAACTCAGCTTTTTGGAACCTGAGTATTGGGAATGTAAATGACAAACAATTGAATTAGTATGTGGGTTTCTGCTTATAATATTACGACATATGCCAGAATTTATGTATATAATACTAAACCTTTTCTTCTCGGATTCCCACAATGGCCAATTAGAGAGTAATGCTAAGTTCTAAATAAACAAGTATCAAGCAAGTTTTTTTTTTTTTTTAAAAGGTGGATCCCATTAAAAAATAATAGTTTTTTAGTATTTTTTGGATCCATATTTTTACAAAGGCTTGCATAGAATTTGTCTATTTAGAGTTTATATAAATAAAATTTTTACAGACACAAAGCGATTACATAAAAGTAAATCTATAAACTAACGTGACTTTATGTGATCCGTTAAATATACTTTATAATAAAATTAATTTTATAATTTAATATATTATATCAAATTACATTAGGGTATAAATTTATTTTTGTATAATTTTTTGTGATTAAAATATTTCTTTTATATAAATCATTTCTCTTTTTCTATACAGTACTTACTATTGTTTAATCGGCAAATGTACGACATGATTGATTTATTTAACCTGCCACTTCTATAATGCTGCCTGAGATGTCCTTTAACAATTGGAAGAGGTTTTCTGGAATAAATGAATGAATTTAAAACTTTAAGATGGTTGGAGGACGTGAGCAGGCAAAGTCCATCCTTCAATAAATTGGCTCAACTGGCAGGTAGAATATTTAATGGAAGATATAAATTAAACAACTGTAGTTATATTTTAAGAATTTGTTCCCCGACCATGACTTGGAATGACTTGTTCTTCGTCTACTTTGAAATGGAAACTTTAGAGAGATATCCAGCCATCGAAAGCACAGAATCCTTCCAATACTGGCAAATTGCCCCCATCATTGAAGATATGCAGCAGACCCTCCGATAACATAAGAAATGGTGAATTGCAAATATTCATCAATCTCAAAATTGATAGGCGCATTCAGTAGTACAATGGATAGCAACCAATCTAATTTTTGCTTACATATTTTTAGAAATTCTTCCTAGGTGTATTTTATTTATTAATAGTGGAAAAGATCTACCTTAAATTATCTTTGTATTTCAAACCTTTGTTTTATAATATTAAGCATGCTTGATTTTCAATTAAAAAAAGAAGGAAACTTTGTATAGACGATCTCATTCACTATGTGTCAGGCAATCTAGAACAATTCTAGGTTTGGAGAGTGAGATGAGAATTTTTTGTTTTAAATGAAAGTTTAAAATATTATATTTTAATATTATTATTATTTTGAAATTTTAAAAAGTTAAATTGAGATTTGAAAAAATTGAATTGTATATTATATTTTGTATAAAAATTTGAAAATATTGTAATGATGAGATGATATGAGATGAGAATTTTAAGTCTCATTCCATGCCCCAAACCTAACTGCAAAAGTGAATTTATAGCTTATCTCAAAGTCCTTCATTTGTCTATTTTCTTTTTTTTCTTTTTTTTTGTGAGTCTCAGATTTGTCGACGTTTTTCAAATGGAGTACGCGAGACTTGCTAGGACTGTACAAATAATTTCCCTTCGAGTGGTTGATAGAAGAAATCAATTGAAACATCATATAAATATATGACTTTAAATGATAAGATGTAACGTTGTTGGGAACACAGATTGTTCCTACCTTAGTACATGCCCACCCATTGGACATGTTGATAATTTCGTCACACCCTCCAAAGGATGTTTGATGGATTAGGTAGTTACGGTACCTATTGGGTACCGTACACGAGATTTACTTGGCATCTACCTTGTATCATGGATTTATACTCGTTATCTCCTAAACCGTAAGCAACAACAGACTATGCTTGTTTGTTAATATCAATTTCCTAAAATCCTTTCCTTCTTTTTTTTTTTTTTTTTTTTAAATAATCTTAAATTACCTTTAATTTGTACGCATCTCTAAGGAACCCCTGAGGTTGGCTATATCTTACGTGAGGTTTTCTTGCCCGGAGTGATGGGAGTTTTGATCAATTTGGGGGGAAAGAGGTGGGAATTGGGCCATCCATCTGTTCTGTGCCCTAGTTCATGTAACCAAAGTCATTAAAACCCAGTGTCTGGGTTACTGGTCTTTGAGCCCATCAGTAAAGAAATATGCACTTAGAAGATATACCATGAATTTACAAAAAGGAATTTGGTTTACCTACTTTCGTACATTTTTTAATTTTATTTTAAAAAGTATGAGAAATCTAGGATCCACATTAAATAATAATAAAAAAAACAATCTTTTTGGACCCACTTTTTTTAAAGGTAGTGTATGAAACTTGTACATCCTAGAATTGTATCTAGCAATTAGCATTACACTTTTTATTGATTTTCTTAATCGGATTACGCTTCATGAGCCAAACTAAAAATAAAAAAAAAAAAATCTAAAATTTCCAAAAGTTTAAAATGATGGGGAGAGATAAATTTTATTATTTATATTATATCTTAATATTCTCCCTTATGTGTAGTCTAGATTCCCCTTAATAATTTGGCTCAATACGTAAAATGTTCCTCAAGTGTAGACTAGAGTACTCTTTCTCAATAAGTGAGTCCAACACATGTAATATTTAGTTAATAGGTTGAAGTGTAGAGTTAGGATTAGGGCTCGCGACTTTTGTTTTAATATTATGTGAAATTATCACTTGTCTCAAAAGTTTAAATTTATGAAAAAATGTAGATTTTAATTATTATTTATATTATATCTTAACAGTGACGTAACCAAATATCATCTAATTTGAAAACAATATGGTTAAAATTTCACGAGAGAGATTCTCAAATATCCAAATCTTAGTCCCGTTGACAAGACGACCTTAGAAAGTAGGACAAACCACAGTGAATTATCTAACAAATTCAAGCAAGGTAGAAGAATTTGTGAAGAACACATTAAAAGAAACAAAGTTTTGAAAAAGGAGAGAGAGAGAGAGGTTTGGAACAACAGTCGAAGCATCATTGGAAAGCATAAGAAAGAGTCATATTCTAAGCTTTAGTTAAACAAATAAAAAGCTACACCCCACTTAAGAGAAGTTGCATGAAGTTCATCCTCCCATTTTTTAGTCACCAATCATGCTCAGTCTCTCTTCAAGTAAATAATTCTCTTGGATATAAAGAATTTGTTAGTGGGAATTTTCCTTTAAGAGCCATTGAGTTCTTTCCCCCCCTTGAATTGCTCCGCCTCCTCCTCCTCCTCCTCCTGATCTACCCCACTCTCAAAAGGTTGCACCTCTAAAACCCTATTTGCTCAAAGTTAAAACCTGAACAATCAGTAGCAAACTCAATCTTGCATTAAAAAAAAGAAATGATCAATAAATTTAATACATAAATGAGTTAGAAGGCCGGAAAAATGAGTTAGATCCACTAAGGAGAGAGAGAGAGAGAGAGAGAGAGAGGGTCTGCATGCTCAAAGGTAGCTATAGTATTTATGCTTGAATCACATCCCAATTGAATAGTCAGGGTAAATAAGATTGTATATGCAGCAGAAAGTGGGGAAATTGCTCTCGTTGGTCACTAATCATAATTATTAAATAATCATTTGCACAAAGAATTCATTCTTTAGAAAGCTATAGGAATTCAAGAAGATGCCGACTTTAATAGTAGAGAATTCTTTTGTCATCAATATTAATGGCATGAGTATGCATGGTGGCCGCCTCAACCTGATCTCCCTCATCAATCTTTATCTTGGCTTAGGGCTTTTGTTGATTCATTTATTCATAATGATTGGTTCCCCCTCCTACATTAATATTGTTGTCCGATTTATGCTATATTGGCACGCACTCAGGCACTTGATTCCAATAATACTACTAATTAATAATAATAATTCCATATGGTCATAAAACACTTTAATTTCCAAAGTAATTGTTTTTTGCTATTCTTTACTTACACGAATCAATATATATATATATATATATATATATATATATTTATATATATTAATCTTTCAATATTTGAAAGTAGTTCTTTCAATATTTGAAAGTAGTTTGCTTGAATCGTCTTGGATCAATCCCACGTTCTTAATTTCTCTATAAGAACCCATGTTATATTATATATATATATATATAAATGTAGAGTTTTACTACATATAATCATTTTTACGTACTTCTTACACATTTTCAACGATGTGATTGGTCAAATAAGTTATTTTATGCTATAGAAAAATGACGTCAAAAAAATGACGTCGCCAATTACATTAATAGAGTACATACGTAAAGAGTATACAAAAATGACTGCACATAAAACTTTTTATAAATATATTAAGTCGATCTCATTTAAAGAAGACAAAAAACTTGAGTTAAAATATGTATGGGAATTACTTATTTTTTTGGTCTAATGGGATCTCTCTTGTGCTCATGGTCATGATGTTAGCTAGGACTTACAAACTGAATTTATTGAAGCTTTGGGACATTGGAATTAATGTTTTTTTGGAAATTTGGGAATATCATGTGAAGGTCATGCAAGGCTGGCTAGTGAGAGTTTCGGATGGAAAGTATATATCTTGCTGCATTGTTCAGGTCAACTAAACGGTATTCCAGTAACAATTGGGATTATGGATTTTCAATTGAGTTTTGCTATATACAAGCACAGTTGTGCATTAATCTGTATATCAATACTGATTTATTCATACTTAAAATTAAAATTAATACTGTTTTCAATAAAATTTAATTTTTGACTAATCACATCACATTAGTGCACAAATTAGTGCACAATTGTGTTTGCAACTATATTTTCCCTTTTCAATTTATGGGTGGTAGTATGGGATCGGTAGTTGGCGAGTGTTAAACCTAAGATTTCAAGTTTTGTGTAATTATATATTTACACATGAATTTTGATGATAACAAATGAATTCATAGAATAAAGGAGTCTCAAGCTCAAGTTATCTACACAATGGAGTCAAGCACATCAAGAAACCAAGCATGAGCAAGAAGGGAGCAAGTTCACATTAAAGTCATAGAATAATGTTGTAAATCTCTTTAAAATTCGAAATTAGGATTAAGGCTCAAAAATTAATATTTTATCATAAAGCATTAAAATACATTTTCCACATGTGCATGAATATTTTGAAAATTAAATTTGAAAATTTTGAAAGATAATTGATTGTCATCTTTCACATGTGCATGCCATGATTAAAGGGTTGAACTTTGAAAATATTAAAGATGATTGATTGTCATCTTTCACATGTGCATGTTTTATTTGAATATTTTCAAAAGTGATTGATGCTTTTCTTGACTTATGCAAAAGGAAGATGCCTTTGTTTGAAAATTTTGAAAAGTAAAGTGTGCTCCTTTTGTCATATGCAAAAAGTAAAAGATTAGGTTTGAATTTTTTGAAAAGTAAAGTGTGCTCATTTTGTCACATGCAAAAAGTAAAAAGATTAGGTTTGAAATTTTTGAAAAATGAATGATGATGTCTTTGACATGTGAATCTTTTTAAATTTGAATATGAAGTCTCATATGCCTATAAATAGATCATTTGAGAGCTTCACATTCACAACACCAAGAGCATACAACTCTCATTCAAAGCTTTCATTCTCTCTTCTCTAAGCATTGAGCCTTAATCCTTTTTCATTTTGAGAGATATAGGTTGTGCTGTATTGTTCTTATTTCACTCATTGAGGAGTGTTTTCTGATATTCTACCCACTATCAATTCTTGTATCAGTAAAAGGGTGTGTACAACCCTTGTGCGTGTAGAAAGTGTTCTACACAGGGAATCGTTGAATCACCACGTGTAAGGTGATTGCAAGTGTAGAGGGTGTTCTACACGGATCCTTTGTAGCGGTGTTGTTCAAAGGTGTAATAGGTTTTTACCTCCACCTGAAGGAGGTTGAATAGTGAATTCGGGGATCCTCAAGGGGTAGCTTGAGGCGAGGACGTAGGCAGTGGGGCCGAACCTCGTTAACATACTGAGTTTGATTCTCTCTTACCCTTACTCTTTATATTTATTGCTATTTCGTATTTTGTTTATATTTGATATTGTATATTTGATTTATAATTGTTATTTTTTTTAAAAACAACTCAATTCACCCCCCCTCTTGTGTTAGTCATCTGGGCAACAATTGGTATCAGAGCTAAAGCTCTGTTATAAGATTAACTATCTTTTGAGTTAAGATCTTATGGCTAACATTGCAGCTTCATTTGGTGAAGGTCAATCTAGCAGTCGGCCTCCACTCTTTTGTGGAGACAATTATTCATTCTGGAAAGTTAGAATGAGAATATTCCTTCAGGCTCAAGGTCGAGAGATCTGGAAATGCATTGTAAATGGACCTTATATTCCAACAAAAGTGGTTGGTGGAGTAAAGGTCAAAAAGGAAGAAGAAGAGTTTGATCGTGAAGACGATAGACTTTATACTTTGAATTTAACTGCTATGAATTTATTATATAATGCTCTCAATGGTAATGAGTTTAATAGAGTAATGACTTGTGCTACGGCAAAAGAAATTTGGGATAACTTGGAAGTTACTTATGAAGGAACTTCTCAAGTTAAGGAATCAAAAATTTATATTCTTACTCATGAATATGAAATGTTTAAGATGAATGATGATGAATCTATTTCTAGCATGCACACTCGTTTTACTAACATCATAAACAGTTTGACAGCTCTTGGTAAAGTTTATTCCAAAGTGGAAATGGTAAGAAAAATTCTCAACTCTCTACCAAAACGTTGGGAATCAAAAGTGACAGCGATTCTTGAAGCTAGAGACCTCAAGAAGCTCGAAGTGAATGAACTCATCGGGTCACTTATCACCCATGAGTACACATTGAAAAGAGGAGAAGAAGAAGGAAAGCCAAAGAAGAGCTTGGCACTTAAAGCTGTTCCTCATGAAAGTGAAAGTGATGAAGATGAGGAAAATGACGATAAAGATGAAGAAGTTGCGATGATAACAAGAAGAATTCAGAGATTCTTAAAGAAAAATAAAACTCCTCCGAGGAAATCATTCAAAAAGTTTTCCAAGAAAGATTCAGGTAAAAATGATACTTTAATTTGTTATAAATGCAATAAGCCTGGTCATATCAAGCCAGATTGTCCCCTGCTAAAGAAAGATCGAAACAAAGGCAAGAAAGCAATGAAAGCTACATGGGATGATGATTCAAGTAGCTCAGATAGTGAAGCAAGCAATGAAGAATCAGCAAATCTCTGTCTTATGGCTAAAGATGATATTGAGGTAACAAATTTTGATAATATTGAAAATCCTTCATATGAAGAATTGCAAAATGTTTTAGAAGAGGTATATGAAGAATTTGAAAAATTGGGTATCAAATATACTGCTTTGAAAAAGAAAAATTCTTCTTTAACAAACGAAATTGATATTTTAAGAAAAGAAAATATTGTTTTGAAAGACGAAAATCTTGAGTTGAAGAAAAAGAAAACTGATTTAGAAAATATTGTTGAAAACTTTACGAATGGAAAAAGAAATTTTGAAAAACTTCTTGGTAGTCAAAGATGTGTTTTTGACAAGGCAGGCTTGGGATATATGCCAAAACAAAAGTTCAAACCTTATAAAAACTTCTTTGATAATCCTTCTACATCAAAGTCTAATATTCAAAATTCTTTTCATAATAAGTTTGTCAAAAAAGGATACTATTATAATCATTCAAGATTTTCATATATGTCACATGCTATTTGTAATTTTTGTAATAGAAATGGTCATAATTATCATACTTGTCCTATTAGAAGAAAACATACAATGACTATTAGGGCCATATGGGTACCTAAAAATCTTGTTTCTTCTAATACTAATAAATAAAGGACCCAAAGAACTTGGGTACCAAGAAAAATCATTTTAATTGTTTTTATAGGTATGCATGAAGTCCTCTACAAGCAAAAACAAATGGTTTTTAGATAGTGGATGTTCAAGACACATGACGGGAGACAAGACTAAGTTCTTTGATCTTAGATCTAAAGAAGAAGGACACGTGACATTTGGAGACAACTCGAAAGGGAAGATCGTGGGAATAGGTAAAATTGGTAATAAATCTTCTCTCATAATTGAAGATGTTCTACTTGTTGAAGGTCTAAAACATAATCTTTTGAGTATAAGTCAATTATGTGATAAAGGATTTACAGTTACTTTCAAAATGGATAAGTGCATTATTTTGAATGATCATGATTATAACATTTGTTTTACTGCCTTTAGAAGTAATAATGTTTATACAATCGATTTTGAAGAAATTACCTCACAAGATGCTATTTGTTTTTCAGTACAAAATGAAACTAATTGGTTATGGCATAGAAGACTAGGTCATGCCAACATGGAACTTATTTCCAAACTTTCAAAAAATGATCTTGTGAGAGGTTTACCAAAGGCAAATTTTCTTAAAGACAAAATTTGTGATGCATGCCAATTTGGTAAACAAACAAAAACTTCTTTTAAAACCAAGAAATATATTTCCACTACTAGACCACTGCAACTGATACACATGGATCTTTTTGGACCAAATAGAGTTGCAAGTCTAGGAGGAAAATATTATGCTTTTGTTATTGTTGATGATTTCTCTAGATATACTTGGGTCATCTTTCTTGCTCATAAAGATGAGGCACATAATGCTTTTACCAAGTTATGCAAGAGAATTCAAAATGAAAAGGGCTATACTATTTCAAGTATCCGAAGTGATAGGGGAAAAGAGTTTGTTAATAAAAATATTGAAACATTTTGTGATGAAAATGGTTTTGTGCATAATTTTTCTGCTCCTCGAACTCCTCAACAAAATGGGGTAGTAGAGAGGAAAAATAGATCTCTTCAAGAGATGGCAAGAACAATGCTTAATGAGAACAACTTGCCTAGTTATTTTTGGGCCGAAGCGGTAAGTACTGCATGTTATGTTATAAATAGAGTTATGTTAAGGTCTAAATTAGATAAAACCCCCTATGAGCTTTGGAATGAGAAAAAGCCCAACATTGGTTACTTTCATGTATTTGGATGCAAATGTTTTATTTTGAATGACAGGGATAATTTAGGCAAATTTGATGCAAAATCGGATGAAGGTATTTTTCTCGGGTATTCTACAAATAGTAAAGCTTATAGAGTATTCAATAAAAAGACTTTAACTGTACAAGAATCTATGCATGTAGTATTTGATGAATCTAATTCTCTACTCTCCAAGAAATCCATTGATGAAGAAACAGGAGGTATAAATAATACAGAAAGTCTCAATCTCAACAAAGAGAACACAATAGAGGAAGTCCAACATGGAGACATCAGGAAAGATCATCAAAATTTAATACGAGATGCAACCAAACAGTGGAAATTTGTGAAAGATCATCCAGTGGAACAAATTCTGGGAGAACCTTCACAAGGTGTAAGCACTCGATCATCTCTTAGAAATATTTGCAATCATACTGCTTTTTTATCTCAGATTGAACCTAAAAATATTGATGAAGCACTTCTTGATGAATCTTGGATTCTAGCTATGCAAGAAGAGCTTAATCAATTTGAAAGAAATGATGTTTGGACACTTGTTCCTAAACCCAAAAATCATACTATTATTGGAACAAAATGGGTTTTTAGAAACAAGAAAGATGAGTCCGGAGTCATTACTAGAAATAAGGCTCGACTTGTAGCCCAAGGTTACAATCAAGAAGAAGGAATTGATTATGATGAGACATATGCACCAGTCGCAAGATTAGAAGCTATTCGAATGCTACTTGCATATGCTTGTTATAAAGATTTCAAACTTTTTCAAATGGATGTTAAAAGTGCTTTCTTAAATGGTTTTATAAATGAAGAGGTATATGTTGAGCAACCTCCAGGTTTTGAAAATCATATTTCTCCAAATCATGTTTTCAAACTCACAAAAGCACTATATGGACTCAAACAAGCTCCTAGAGCGTGGTACGAGAGACTCAGTGGTTTCTTGATTAAAAAAGGTTTCTCAAGAGGAAAAATCGACACAACTCTTTTCATTAAATACGAAAATGATGATATTCTTTTGGTTCAGATTTATGTTGATGATATAATATTCGGTGCTACTAATGAAAATATGTGTCAAGTTTTTGCTAAGACTATGCAGGATGAATTTGAAATGAGCATGATGGGAGAACTTACATTCTTTCTCGGATTGCAAATTAAGCAAGTAAAAAGTGGGACATTCATCAATCAATCAAAATATATTAAGGAATTGCTGAAGAAGTTTGGGATGGAAGGTGCTAAGGAAACTGGAACACCAATGAGCCCATCTACTAAACTTGATAAAGATGAATCCGGTAAGACAGTTGACTCGAAAGTATATCGAGGTATGATTGGTAGCTTATTATATTTGACAGCCAGTAGACCAGATATTATGTTCAGTGTGTGTTTATGTGCACGTTTTCAATCATCTCCAAAAGAATCTCATTTAATTGCAGTTAAGCGCATTCTTAGATATCTTAGTGGTACAATTAACCTAGGGTTATGGTACCCTAAACACACATCTTTCGATCTAATCAGCTACACAGATGCAGATTATGCTGGTTGTAAAATAGATCGAAAAAGCACTAGTGGAGCATGTCACTTCTTAGGTCATGCATTAGTTTCCTGGTTTAGTAAAAAACAAAATTCTGTTGCACTATCTACTGCTGAGGCAGAATATGTTGCTGCGGGTAGTTGTTGTGCTCAAGTTCTTTACATGAAGCAACAACTTGAAGATTTTAAACTCATGTATAATCACATTCCAATCAAATGTGATAATACAAGTGCTATAAATCTTTCAAAAAACCCAATACAACATTCTAGAACTAAGCATATTGAAATAAGATATCATTTTCTTCGAGATCATGTGCAGAAAGGCGATATAGTACTAGAGTTCACAAACACACACGATCAGTTAGCAGATATATTCACAAAACCTTTACCAGAAGATAGATTATCTATGATTAGAAGAGAAATAGGTATGATGCATATTATGAATATCTCTTAAAAGACAGATCAAAGTTCATAAAAATAGATAGATTTTTCTTAAATACTTTTACATAAACTTGAGGTTCTTAGCCTCATGTTTGAGACGCTCATTCTCTTCATACAATATCATGTCATCCCTATTCATGGGAACTGGCAAGCGGAATGAAGAATCCAATAGAGATTTCAACTTTTTATTCTTCTGCCGAAGGATTCCTTCCCTTGTGTGAGACTCTTGAACAATTCGTTGAAGTACAACAATTTGTTCCTTAAGCTTTTCAACCTCATGGTTTTTTGCTTGAACCCGCTGGGAAAAAGCAACAATAGAGGATGAGTAGCGAGTCCCGAGACTCACCAAGTCGTAGATAGCATCGGAGTCTGACTTATTTGCCATACTATTATTTTCTTGCTGCAACATAGCACCAATGGCAGCTGCAGAAAGGACAGGAGGTTGAGATGTAGAAGAATGAGCCATTGAGAAAGGAATTGAAAACTTAAAGCGAGAATGTTGAAGGAATGCAGATGAGTTATAGAGATAAGAAGAAAACTTGATGCGGATTGGATGAACTTTAAGACTGTTTTTATAGAGATAGTATAAAGAACAAGACGAGCTATCATCCAAGTCAAAGAGCAATGTGTTTTTTCCCGATCAGTGAAAAAGACATTTTTTTTAGAAACTCGGAGCCTTCAATCTCGTTTGTCAACAACATCAGGCGATTTGTTTCTATCTTCAACCGCACTAAATTCATAGAGTTAGGCCTCGAGGCTTTGCAGGACTTGTCGGGTCACGGACGGCTCTCTTTTTCAACTATCTACAGTGTTTTTTAACGCACCGTTTTCTTCAGTCTATTTACTTGCTGTCGATCCTTTTTAATGATGCCAAAAGGGGGAGAAGTTTTAGACTAGAACATTAATATTGTTTAAATTGTTAAACTTGTTATATATGCTTGGAATTATATTTATTTTTTTTTTTTTGAAAAACTAACGCACATTCTCAGGGGGAGCTTAAGTATTAATACAGGCTTCAGGTTCTATCAAGTATTTGTCATCATCAAAAAGGGGGAGATTGTTAAACCTAAGGTTTCAAGTTTTGTGTAATTATATATTTACACATGGATTTTGATGATAACAAATGAATTCATAGAATAAAGGAGTCTCAAGCTCAAGTTATCTACACAATGGAGTCAAGCACATCAAGAAACCAAGCATGAGCAAGAAGGGAGCAAGTTCACATTAAAGTCATAGAATAATGTTGTAAATCTCTTTAAAATTCGAAATTAGGATTAAGGCTCAAAAATTAATATTTTATCATAAAGCATTAAAATACATTTTCCACATGTGCATGAATATTTTGAAAATTAAATTTGAAAATTTTGAAAGATAATTGATTGTCATCTTTCACATGTGCATGCCATGATTAAAGGGTTGAACTTTGAAAATATTAAAGATGATTGATTGTCATCTTTCACATGTGCATGTTTTATTTGAATATTTTCAAAAGTGATTGATGCTTTTCTTGACTTATGCAAAAGGAAGATGCCTTTGTTTGAAAATTTTGAAAAGTAAAGTGTGCTCCTTTTGTCATATGCAAAAAGTAAAAGATTAGGTTTGAATTTTTTGAAAAGTAAAGTGTGCTCATTTTGTCACATGCAAAAAGTAAAAAGATTAGGTTTGAAATTTTTGAAAAATGAATGATGATGTCTTTGACATGTGAATCTTTTTAAATTTGAATATGAAGTCTCATATGCCTATAAATAGATCATTTGAGAGCTTCACATTCACAACACCAAGAGCATACAACTCTCATTCAAAGCTTTCATTCTCTCTTCTCTAAGCATTGAGCCTTAATCCTTTTTCATTTTGAGAGATATAGGTTGTGCTGTATTGTTCTTATTTCACTCATTGAGGAGTGTTTTCTGATATTCTACCCACTATCAATTCTTGTATCAGTAAAAGGGTGTGTACAACCCTTGTGCGTGTAGAAAGTGTTCTACACAGGGAATCGTTGAATCACCACGTGTAAGGTGATTGCAAGTGTAGAGGGTGTTCTACACGGATCCTTTGTAGCGGTGTTGTTCAAAGGTGTAATAGGTTTTTACCTCCACCTGAAGGAGGTTGAATAGTGAATTCGGGGATCCTCAAGGGGTAGCTTGAGGCGAGGACGTAGGCAGTGGGGCCGAACCTCGTTAACATACTGAGTTTGATTCTCTCTTACCCTTACTCTTTATATTTATTGCTATTTCGTATTTTGTTTATATTTGATATTGTATATTTGATTTATAATTGTTATTTTTTTTTAAATACAACTCAATTCACCCCCCCTCTTGTGTTAGTCATTTGGGCAACAGCGAGAAAATCACCCGTTTGATCGAATATGCTACCAATCAATTTTACCTCTTATTTTAGTGTGTGCTTCTGGAGGAAAACGCATGCAAGAAGAAAGTTTGAGCTTCATGCAAATGGCTAAAATATCTTTCGCTTTACATGATTATCAATCCAATAAAAATTTGTTCTATGTATCAATCCTTACATCTCCTACTACTGGTGGAGTGATAGCTAGTTTTGGTATGTTGGGAGATATCATTACCCAATGCCTATATTGCCTTTGCTGGTAAAAGAGTAATTGATTGAATGCCGACTCTGTTTAATAATTAATAGGAAAATTCTATACACCACACTATTATAACACTTTCATTCCACTAAGTAAGATGTTGCACATTTAATTATTACCATTAAATGATTATTCATTGGATACTTCTTTATAATCCAATGGTGATGAATGTGTGTTGCATAACATTACTTTTATTTCACTCCATTTTATGGAACATAATATTCATATACCTATTTCATCTAGGTTCATTATATAAGGTGATAATACACACACATATACATATATAACTAATTGCTTTAAATTCCAATTGAAAATAAATCGGTTTGATGAAGAACATGTATCATTCACATATCTCATTCAGATCAAGATTTTCTCAAGTTTTAACAAGAATTTAAGGTCTCAAGAGGGAGAGAGATGCAAATATAAAATAAGTCCTATAATATTCTACTGTTGTTCATATATATTCATTCTAAGTGAAATAGATTTGATGAGGAACATGTATTATTCATATATATATATATATATCACTTCCTCACCTACGTTAATATTATCTCATTTTCTTATTCGAAATTGAGAGATTTAAGTAAGTGATAGATAAAATAGTATATAAAGTGGATCGTATATACTAAATTTTAAATAAATGCTATACGCATTTCATATATTTATATTTCTTTTACTTACGCCTCCTTTAGATGTCGGAAGATATTGATATAAACTCTTCAGTTTAATTTTAAATTGAATCTAACTTCTAAACACCCAACTTTAAAATTACTAAATATCACTCAACTTAAAACTTCTTTACACGTAGAACCCACAATATCTTTCAATTCAACACTTCTTTACATATGAGACTCACAATATTTTTCAATTTCTTATAAATACATCTAAACTCATCTTAACATTTAAACACATCTAAACTCATCTTAGATAGGTCCCATAAAATTTATTCTATCATCTTAACTCACTAATATTTATAAAGAGTTCAATTCAATTCATCATCAACTTAATGTCCTCCATATCGGATAACAAGTTGAAAAGGAAAAGGCTCTAATTAACGAGTCGAACTGTCCAAAGGAAAGAGAGATGATATCGATGAGGCTAGGGTAGAGTGGTCGATGGTGTCCTCGGGGCTGGATCTTTTGGTCGTGTACAAAATTGCACTTGTAATTATTGGATGGAATTTCACTCCCCAAAGTACATTCAAGATGCATTAGACTAGACTGTGAATTATTGGGTATCAACCACGTCATAAAATAATAAAATAAAAAAGGGGGTTTCCTCCTCATCCACTTTCTATTACTTTAATTTTGTTAAGGTACTGACGTGGTGGAGTGAGCTTCAACACATGTCAAACACTCATTGGTTCAACATAGCAAGAAGTCAGAGGAAGGTAAGAAGGTAATTGAAATGTTGTCCTTTTACTAATTGAAACCTAATTCCTCTTCAACTTCTTCTGCTTTTGGATTTATCCAACAAAATACTCCTCTTGACACAACTTTTCCCTTTGTCTCTCAAATGCATTCCACGTGCCTTTGCACCAACTTCATCGGTCTACTGTGAGAACTTGCCAGATTATTTATCTTCCTCTTTGGGATAAGTGGAAAAGCTTTTTATATTTAATTATTGAGTAGTTTAACAGTATGGTGACTCGTGAGGTGATATTCTCACACCATTTTTTAAGAATTTATTTCTAATAATGTTGTTTTTTTTTATAAATAAAACATATAAATCTAACGTATTATATTAAATTACAATAATATATAATTTTTTTTATATAAGATTTTTACGTAGACCGAATAGTTTTCATGAATAAGTAGTTTTATAATATAGATAACACGATACTTCTATCATATTATAAAATCACTTAAACAAGCATTGAGTTTTGCTAGTTACTTTAAAACAAAGGATTGAATTGACTCTCTCAATTTAAAAAAAAAAAAAACCATTATTTCCCAAAACTAGTCCGCGTAAGGTGTAAGACAATCGATCCAGACCGAAAAAATTGACAGGACTGATAATCTTATTGGTCAATTTCAGGATGTGATTTTTTTAGATATACAATGAAATTATTTAATAAAATGTTAAAAGATATCACTTAGTATTAATTTTACTAATTTTTTTATATTAGTTTTTTTGTAAAAATGAAAGAGGAACAAAATGTTTATGGACTGACCGGATCGATAGCTAACAATTCAGTCTGACAGAAATAATGGACACTTTCTCCAAACTGAATCGGACTGATTACGGCCCAAAGTCTAAAATGAACTAACTTGAATCGATCTAATCAAGTTGGGATAACTTGGTAGTCCCAACCCACTCTTGTAAATCCCTAAAATTGGTTTTGTATTAGTTACGTCCCCAACATGTACGGAGTTACAACTGGATCCTAATTGTTTTTACTCTCACTTTGTGGATGAAATCGAAGAAATTAGTTGTTAACACACACTCTCAATGTATTCAAAGCTCATGATGAAGGTGGAAGGAACATAGAACTTGACGGATATGAATATGGTGTTCAATAAAATAAACCCAAAGAATAGGAAGAGAGCCCTTTTATATGTATCCGACCTTGTTTTTGCTCCACGTTCTTCCTTGGATTAACCCATCTAACAAAACGTTCATTTCAAAATTGACACTCAATTGGTAAATGGTGGTGACCCTTTGATTGCCCACTAGAAATGTGTAAAAATGACCAATGACATAAGTTAAAAGAGCTTGTACTATTTTTACGTGGAATTTTGCTACACAAAAATCGGTGAGTTAGTACACCATTTATAGTATGATCCATTATAATTTAAAAAATAAAAAAAATTAAAACATCAATTAATTTTAAGATAGTTGACGGGGAAGCTACGTCAAACCCATAATCAAAAAAGATAATTTATGAATTTTAACTTGATATTAAAAGTTCTAATCGTATATAATAATTGATAAAGATTGAGACAACAGTGTGATATATCAATTAGTGTGTTAAAAATAATTCTTATAAATAGATTTTATTATTCACGAGCACCTTAAAACTTTATATATTATATTCTCATTCGATTATTTTTTAGTCTAATTAATCAATGTGTGATGCTACGTAAACGGATCCAAAAATTAGGTAAAACACATACCCTCATATATTTTACACTGTTCAATGCAATGAATGGTGAAATGCAAAACATGTGAGAGTCAACGTTTTATCCAGTTTTTGGGTTCGTTTCTCTATCACTTTGGTTAATCAATATTCCATCCACCCTTTCACAATTTCTCATAGCTTTCTCTCCCTTTCCCACTCTTTCTCCCTTCCCAATTTCTTTACGATTTTCTTTTATTTTTGTTTTTGGAAAACAGAGAGGCCTAAACCGAAAGGTTCAAAAGGCTAACGTGCGCCACAGTGACCGTTAGCTAGCCGGCGCCAATATCCGTTGGTGCTCTCTCTCTCTCGTCCTTCCTTTCGAACCCAAAAAAAAAAAAAATAAATAAATAAATAAAAAAGCCATTTATATATTTCTTAAACTGTCGGGGACATTTGATCATTTGTCATTGGTTTTGTCTTGCAGAGAGCTTCCAGACTCTCCTTCCCCCCTTGCTTCAATCTCCCCCCGTTCACTTCAATCTGAATTTTCAGTTTCTTCTTCATGGAGAACGGCTTCCCTTCTACTCGGAACGATTCGTTCCCAGCCGGTCTCCGCGTTCTCGTCGTTGATGACGATCCGACATGGCTCAAAATCCTCGAAAAGATGCTCAAGAAGTGCTCCTACGAGGGTATGTACTCACTTGCTTTACCACTGTTCACTGTGTTGCTAAATATTCTCTGCGTTTCTTTTACCATGGCACTTCGTAGCTTATCTGGTTTCTTCTACCAAAGCTTGTTGATTACGAGGTGGGTTTCTCAAATTACGGTTTAATTTGAAGTATAATGGTTCCTGGGTATGTTTCATTTTCTTCATGTGTTCTGTTATTGTCTGTATGTTCTCGACAGTACGTATTAGAACCGCATGTTAAATTCATTGCTTATTATTTTATATATAGGTGTTAAGGCTGCATGTCCTTGACATAGAAATGGAGAGATTTATGCTTTTGATTTTGTTTTTGTGAATTCATGCTGTAACTGTAGTCGTTATAAGTGAATTTGTTAGTTCCGTCTATGAAAATTGATTCTCAAATCTATCTATTTATACGCTGCGTCTCTAAACCGATTTTGTCATGAGTATTTCGTGATTTGCTGAGTTGAGATGACTATATGTTTTATGGACCTGCGGGGATGAAGACTTATAGACGAACTGTATTAGCTAGACTTCTATTTAGTGCACAGTCGTCCCTGCATTTAGAGGTGATTGCTCTGAATACAAAAGTAGAGAAATTCAAGTTAGATAGTGTTTTTCTATAGGATAATTGAGAAGATATTATTTCTGAGTTGGTTTTGTTCACTTATAACGGAAGGAAAGAGCGCCGTTGGTCATAATTTTTCCTTTTTTCGGTTCAGAAAACTTTCTGAAAGGTGGTGAATGCAGATAAAAAGGGATTTCTCTTATGCCTGTGATAGGGTACTTATATAATTCTTATCTATATTAGTTGGAGTGCAAAAGATCTGCTGTCGAGTCTAGCATGCCTTTCGTTAATGATTGTCATTAAAGAGGTAAATTTGAAGTTTAGATTTCAAGCTTGATCTTGACAAGTCACACGTGAGTAAAACCATATTCCTTGAGCAAGCTTGTGAAAATTTGAGGTCAGTTAAATGCAGCCTTAATGGCATTTACCTATTAAACATTAGTAAAACAAAACACCCACAAAAGACAGTCCAATATGTGATGAAGAATTTAATAGGCACTTGGAAGGCTAATTGTCACTGTTAGTGGAAAGAATGTAGTTCTGGAAAACAAGCATGTAATTCTAGCCAAAAGATCAACGTTTCCATTTTACATCAACCAGTGCTGTCTGGACCTTTGTCAATTATCAAACACAATCAAAACTTCTAATATCAAGTTAAAACTCATAAGCTATCTCTTTTATTTTCTGAAAAACCAATATTATAACTTCTCCACATGATCAATTTTCAGAAGTCTTTCTGGTTTCGCTCATTTCTATGTTTTTTGTATTGTTCAATAATGTATTACTCTATGCTGTAAAAACTCTATTTTAGGTCTCTTGTAAAACCCCTTTTGAGTTGTTACTCATGGAGTGTATCTTTTTTCATTCCCTTTAATCATATGGAAACTGTTTCTTATCTTATCTGCTTTCTCATGAATGAAAGGAGAAACAAGGTAGCAAGGGATTTTATTTTGCATGGAAAAGGTTGATCTCAAAAAATTGGAGCATAATTTATAGACTTGATCTAAGAAAGGTTCAGTTGCTTTGTATGTTCAACTTAAACTGCCAATTGTAGTTTGAATAAATTTTATTGCATAGGATGACTCTGCTTTTATGACTATGTATTCAGCTGATCAATCAACAACAGGATGGCAGCACCAATATTTGAAATGACTCTGATGACTTCAGTTTTGCTGTTTTTTTTCGTCAGTGACTACGTGTGGTTTGGCAAGAGATGCTCTAAACTTGCTGCGTGAAAGGAAAGACGGGTATGATATCGTAATCAGCGATGTCAACATGCCCGACATGGATGGTTTTATACTGCTAGAGCACGTTGGACTGGAAATGGATCTTCCTGTCATTAGTTAGTTATCTGCCCCTAATATGTGAAGCTTTTGCCTAACATTCTAAAAATCTTTCTGCTCTTTATTCACATCTACTGCCATCCCTGCCTCTGATGAGTTGTGATTTATGAACCTGCACAGTGATGTCTGTTGATGGAGAGACAAGCAGGGTGATGAAAGGGGTTCAGCATGGAGCCTGCGATTATCTCCTGAAGCCAATAAGGATGAAAGAACTCCGGAACATATGGCAGCATGTCTTCAGGAAAAAAATACATGAAATAAGGGATATTGAGGGTCATGAAAGTTTTGAAGGTATCCAAATATCAAGAAATGGATCAGATCTATCTGATGATGGGCACATGTTTTGTGGAGAAGATATGACCTCAATAAAGAAAAGAAAAGATTTTGACAGCAAATATGATGAGAAAGACTTTGGTGATCATTCTTCTGCAAAGAAACATAGAGTTGTTTGGTCAGTAGATCTGCACCAGAAATTTGTCAAGGCTGTAAATCAGATTGGTTTTGATAGTAAGTACAGTATAAATTTCAAGTTCTACAGTTTGTTTTTGTATAAAAAAGATGAAAACTAAAGCAACATTAAGTTGGCTTGATACTAGTTCTTTGTCTTTATGTGGTCCTCAAATCATATAGCTGCCATCTATATCCTTGCTTCAACAGAGCCATGACATATAGTGTCTGTTTGGCAGAAGTTGGCCCCAAAAAGATACTCGATTTGATGAATGTGCCTTGGCTCACTAGAGAAAATGTTGCTAGTCACTTGCAGGTAAATACCTCGCTCTTTTAAGTCTTGATCCTGCCAAGGAATTGCTGATTTAGTGGTGTATGTGATGAAAACGTTTATTGACACTGATATACATATATATCTTATCTATATAATATTGATGTGAATAAACGTGTAGAAAATAAACGTTTCATGTCTTTTCATTTATACTTTCAAATGTTCGGACTCTTAATTTTTCATATGCTGAAATCAAAGAGTGATCGAACCAGTTTCACCAAACCTGCAATTTTAAGGCATCTTTGTTCTTAATTTCACATAAACCATAGCAACCCTCCCACCTCTCACAATGCAACAACCACAGACCCCTTATTGAATCAAACACACAAACTCTTCTCTTAGTAGATGATAGTCAAAATAAGAGAGAATAATGTGGTGTACAGATCAAATAATGATTGTTCTGTTTGAATGTAATGTGGGTCCTCATATGACAATACTTGCTTGTGCAGAAGTACCGCCTCTACTTGAGTAGATTGCAGAAAGAAAGTGATTTAAAAGCTTCTTTTGGAGGGATAAAGCACTCTGATATGCATTTGAAGGATCCTGCTGGAAGTTTTGGCCTTCAGAGTTCAATCAACACAAACCAAAATGACGTTGCTAACGGTAGGTTTCAATTTTCTGCACATAAATTATTTGGTCAGGATGTGGATGTCAAAATCCAAGAAGGGGATCTGAAGGGAATTTTCTCAGAACACATGCCAGATACCAAAAAAACCTTGAATGCTGATAATCCTGATCCTCAGGAGACGAGTTCACAGATGAGCTTCGATCATTCTTTTGCAACACTGGGATCAGAAGTAAACTATGAAGCATTTGACTGTCGCATTTGGAGTGAAGCTCCTAAAATTGAACTCAAACGAGAACATAAGCCGCTTCTTCAGTTGGAGGATGGCTTTAGCCAGCTGCCACCATGTGCTTCAGAACATCACGTCAAAATTGATAAACTACATCCAGTCCCATCCGTTACTTCCGGACTTTCTTTGACAGCAAGAGACGTAAGTGGTCCTATAAAAAATGAACCTTTGTATGCCGAGTACCAGAGCAATCGTGTGAGCCATGTCAGTCCAAAGAAATGTGCAATTGAAAGTTTTCCTGTTCAATCCAAGAGCCACATGGTGGTGAACCATCAATCTTATGAGCCCATATCCACAGCAATATCAAGCATGAAACCACAGGGCTTCAACCTGAGTTGCATTACTGACTTCGATTATTGCCAAAGAAACCTGAAAGCAAGTGACTCAACTTTGGCACCATTCAATGAGACAGCTTGTTTACTGCAAGGTGATTTTCATAATAAGTATTTTGGACTCCCAAATATAGAGTTTACTGACTGCAATGATCCAAGCTTCATTGCCGAAATTCCAGTTCACTGGTATGACACACTGACTTCTGACTACGAGTGTCCCCTTGACCCAACGGAGTTTTCCATTTTCGATCAAGGT
The DNA here is from genome assembly GCA_011037825.1 of Carya cathayensis. Taxonomy (NCBI): domain Eukaryota; kingdom Viridiplantae; phylum Streptophyta; class Magnoliopsida; order Fagales; family Juglandaceae; genus Carya; species Carya cathayensis. Next base: position 715,379 of record QGSO01000220.1, on the reverse strand, counting down.
CTATTTATAGCATGACCGTGCTCTCAACTTTTGAATATAGCCTAAAGAGTGGATCCTTTGCTCTTTCTTCTTAGGCAAACAAAACTGGAGCACTTCCGACTTCAAGAAATGGGAAATTGTTTTCCTGACTATGTAACTTGTATAATAGGAGTGGTTTCAAACTTTTATCCTAATAAGTTTGCTTGTTGAAGTTCAGTTTATAATATGGGACATGAATTAGGGTGTTCTGTATGTATGTAGAAAAAACATGCATGCCAATGGCGCCATCTTTGGGGCAATATGTGCTCAAAACATTATTAATCTACGCAAATTCATTGGACTGGAAAAAATGGTTTTCGTCTGTACAAAAGTAGATAATTAGTCCTGTCATTTTAGACAGCTGATTTGAATTTTCCTTTCATAAATGACGTGGCTTTTGGTCTCTGCAATTCTACTAGAATAATCATACCGTTCAATTCCTGGGAGTGCAATGTACATAACAGGTCCCATTCTGGCATACTCGTCTCTGGATTTCAAGGGCAAGTTGCTTGATTTAAACTTTCCAAGCAATACTTTTTTATGGCCAAGTCTTTAGAATTCAGAAAGATTTTAGCTTTTAAGGTCTAAAATATTTTGGTCGACCACATGCTAGTTTGAACGTTTGATCTTAATTCAAGGTAAAGCCCAGCATTACGAAATAGGATAAACAAGAATACAGATAGGGTGATTCTGTTGCAGACTTACTGGCAATACAGACGCATAAAGATATGATGGGTCTGGCTGGTCTACCGAGATATAGGCACAAGGTTTAACCTTTCACTATATAATCTCAGATATGTGTATATTGATTTTCTCGTGTAGGTTTTGACATTCATAGTTTTTCAAATTGAAAAACTTAGTTTTGGGATTTTCTTAACCACTAAGATTGGTTGTGTAATGGTATTCTTCCGCCCTTAGTATGGGTTATTAATAAAATTTGGAGATTTCGTCCCTCTTTTTAAAACAAATAAAAAAAGAAAATCAGCCCTAAAAAGCAATCATCGCATATAAGCACAATACAAGTCTCATTTATAACCTTGAACTGTTCCAAGGTCAACACTAATCCCTTAGATATATTTCATAATAAAAGTAACTTTACAATCTAACATACCACATCAAGACACGTCAATTTGTGAGTTTACTTTTGTATAATCCGTTTGTAGTTAAAGTATTTTCCTTTAAGAAAACAATAAAAGAAACGTAAACAATCAGTGGATAAACTGATACAAAATTTGACTTCTCAGGTGTTAAAAGAGCTCTCAACACACCAAAAATATGAATAAAAATAAATCCCATTATTATTTTTCCTCAGGGCAATCCCATTGCCATCACAATACTATCTCTATATTATGAATAATTACAAGAATGGCTCCAGCTCTTACCCGCTGGATCAATCGGAATTCCAGTACTATAGTCGACACCTCGCGATTACATGAAGCAATCTACTATCTTCTTAGATACTTAATGATGAATATTGGGAGAAGCATTCTCACGCGCCTTTTTCTTAGTTAGTGAAATAATAGAACGACTTGTGCTTTGATTGACTTTTTCCGTCACTTGGTTAGAGTGTACATTTCTGCCTGAAGGCTTAAGAGGAGGTCGAGAGCTTGAGTCCTGGACTTTGCTCTGAACTGGGTTTCTTCCGAGTTTCAGTGATTGAGACTTTGTTCTTGGACTCTGCAAAACATGAATAATCAGTATCTTTTTATTTTTTTCAAATGATATGATGAATGAACACCAAACAAAAACTGATATCAACACCCACAAAATTTAGCCCCTACGCTCTCACTAGAATAGAAGGGAAAGAAAAATAAATAGTACATGACAAGATTGAAATATCAAAGAAAGCATTTGAGGAGGGTGTCTACAGAGAAAGTTCAAATTTTTGCAGTTGCGTAGCACCTTGAAATAAACTCATAGGAGAATCTTTCTACACTACTCAAGAGACATTTACTGTTAAGAATATTCCCAACAGTTCTAGCATGTGAAATGCATGCTTTTAACCCACAATAGACATCATAGAGAACCAAGTCAAATAGATACAGATACCTTCTTCAGGGGACTACTTGGAGATTGTGATCCATGATTTGAATCTTCATGTAGTTTGGCTTTGAATTCGGTGGTCTGTCGCAAAATTTTAATGTCAAAATGTGCCTTTTCCTGCATAAAGTAGCAAACAAATGCAAGTTGTAGGTGTGTTCAATAATTGAGAAACAAAATGCCCTCAAAGCTATTTGTAATATGCTTATAGCATATCCACTGGGCCACTCTATGCAATAATGCTCCAGTTATGCATTCTGTTATTAACCACTAAAAGACACGGGGTCGCTTCATTTTATTTATTTATAAATTATTTCTGTAGGGAATCCATACCAGAATCGGATTCTTTCCATTTCAGCTGAAATTGATATATCCTTTTAGAGCAAAATACCTCATGGTTTGCACTAAATGATACTTCCATTACAATAGAAATGGAGAGGATCCTTATCCATCCATGCCAACTAGTTAATACTGTAGAAGGGTAATGAATTAAACCTTAGGCATTGTCTGCTGCTTCCATTTTTCGGACTCCTTGGTGTTTATTTGTTCTTCTAGCTTTCGAAAGAACTGGAAAGCAATAGCAAAAAATTATGCAAGTATTGCCACAATTCTACATCATGAAATTATGAGTCAACAAAAACGACAGTATTAATCTTGCCTCTTTACGCTTTGCTGCTCTTTCTTGACTCCTGAAAGTGAAGGGAGAAGATATAGTAGGAGATCGTGCTTTGCTTCTACTGACACTTGAAGAATTTGAGCGGCTGCCAGGAAAATATAAATATATATATATATATATATATGAGAACAGTCGACAAGTTTCCTAATGAATGCATTACAACTTACAGAGTTGTTCCTAACAAAGAAAGCATATACTTTAGGCCCTATTTGCAAAAGGAATTCTCGTCTGCCAATTGATTATTAGGTTTTGTCAAATATAAGCATGATATCCAATGTAGTATTTGTAGGAGACAATTTGAAAGTTTCATTTGCAGAGTCTCATCAGGAAAGAAGTGCACAACTGGAAATTCTACCATATATAATTGAGTGCAAGCATAGGATAATGCAATCTGCTGCATGTGAAAGCTCACCATTTAACTTACCAAAAAAGGTTCACATTTTTGTTCACTGGATTTTATGGTCAGTGAAAAAGGTTAGGTGCTGAGATTCCAAAGTTATCAAAATCCAAAGGAACTCATTCAGAGACAAAAATGGTGAAATACACGTGTTCAATAAAACGGTGCTTGATATACATTATGTGAAGCATCAACTTGGTCAAGTAAGTAGGTCCTAAGAGAAAAGTAGGAAAAGCAAGACTAACTAAAGGAGGTAATCTAATGTCTGCAGAAACATGAACCATTAAAGTGATCGAGGCAGTCAAACTGCTTACTCAATGGCGAGGGACTGCCCTTTCCGATCCTCTGTTATTCCTGCAGAAACTGAATTGCTGAGTAGTGTTCTAGTCCTGTGATTTACAGATATAGTCAAGTCAGTGTAAGAAGCAGTCCTTTTATGCATGGATCAAGATGGAAAAGAGTTTTCAACTATTTGAGATAATACCTTCGATCTTCTGACTGGGGCTTTACTGAACGTTCCTTCATTAACTTATTAACAGATGCCTGAAGTGTGCAAAGGGAACTCTTCTCAGGTATGTTAACAGAGCTTTCCTAGTTCAAATAAACTCAGACGTGTGCATTATATAGGAAACAAGATGAATGACCAATGAGTTATACAAACGCAAGCAGTAGACTACATACGCTAGTCATGGTTCGTACGGAAGTTGAACTATCATGTCCAAATGTGTTGAACAAAGTTGCATCAGTTCTCTTGCTTCGCATCTTTTGAGAAACTGGAGTTGTGGTTTTACTGGTTTTGCAGGTACGCGAAGCAAAATTGATTGACATGTGAAGTGATTTTAAACTCTTTTTGTCAACTAGGTCTCCTGCCACCTTCTTGCTATTCTCAGATGTATAATTTCCATTTATGGGTTGCATAGAAATAATTTGTTTGGAAGGAGAGACTGGGAGCTTGGATGCTCTACTTTTGGTTGACAACTTCTGAGAAAAATTCCCTTGTCTTTTCTTGCTTGGTGAAGGGAGAATCTCCTTGTAAGCATCCTGCAGCATAAATAAGAAAGTGATAGATGGGCAGTATAAATAACGGACAGAGTTGATATATCAAGAAACTACAAACAAGATATAACCCAACAACCTTATCGAGTTTCTTCTCTTTCTGGGAGGCCACAATCTCCTGGTAGTCTTCAACTTTTTCAGTTTGCTCTGAAATTTCAACCAGATTAATGCCTTCTTGGATTACAGCATCAGCTGCTTCCGCCTTTGTAGTTTCCATTACTCCAACATTAGGATTATCCCCATTCGCATGGACAGAATAACCTACTGCCGTATTAGGGGTATCATTGCCATGTGGTTCATCGATGGCCTTGAGGCTGTCTGCTTTCACCAATTCTGAATCCATGAACAAGTCATCATGAAGCTTGTCCTTGCTTTCTGCCTCAGAGACATTACGAGCGTTTGTATTTGCTTCCTCAAGCAATGCTGCGGCTCTCTCTGCAGCCTTTTTCTTGTAATGAGCTTCAAAATAAGCCTTTTTTTGAGCAACAGAACCTGGCTTAGAAAACTTCTCTACTTCTTCCAAGTAAGGATTGTGAGAGAAGGTTGAACGTTTCTCCCAGGCCAAGGGTTCGGACATAAACCTCCCAAACGAGATTGATTCTCCTAGAGCACGAATTGGGTCACGCTGCAATTAAACTTAATTATTTTTCTCATGACGTGCAACATACTAAGTATATTTGCAGAGATAACTTAAACCTTGTTCTAGAGGGCAAAATTATAGATACCAATGACATTTAGAACCCCATCAATTGCCTGCTTCTGTATGTGATACGGGAGAACATAGGCTCATGATTTTTTTCAGAGAGAAGCCATGAGATGCTGATTACAAATGAAAAGCTATAGATAAAAATTGATATGCATTTCATAAAAAAGCCTATCAAATGCTCCATTCGTGAATATCTATGACAGACTGGTTATCCTAGCCGATTTCATCAAAAAGCCTATCAAAAGCTATGGATAAAAATTGATATACATGAAGGGAAAAGAGAGAGAGAGAGAGAGAGAGAAACAAGAAACTAGAGTTCTTTGACAGCTATATTAACCTCAAGCCGTTACAAGTTCCCCATGTTCAGATGATCATGTTCTCTCATTTTCCCACGTTTCCACAGCACCCAAACAAACCATAACAAAAAACTAAAAAGACGGTTACATTACTACAATCCATTATCTGAAGTTCTGAACACTGCCCAAGAATCCAAAATACCGAAACTTCAAAGAACGCAATACACTGACCTCTTTGGCTTCACTGGAACCATGAGAAGGGTGAGAGAACGACCTCACAAGGCACGTGGCAGACTCACCCATGTCTTCGCACTCGCACTAAACAAAGAACACCACAGTAAAATCTAAACTCTTTCTCGATGCTGATTTCTGTCTATGCAAAATGCGCTTTAAATCTGAACAACAGGCGCCATTTCCACGCTGGATTGTATTTTGCAGGAAAAAGCTTCTCCTTTCTGTGCTTGCGTGCGTGCGCGTGCGTGGGTCTTCGGTTCGCTTTCCAAAGCATCGGCTTTTATTTCATTTCCGGTTCTTTCTGGGACCCTGGTTGAAGATTTTGGAGAGTTGGCCCAGGTTTGGGATATAATTAGAAGCTTTTCCTAACGTCTAGTTTTTCCTTCAATTGTTTCGTATCTCAGTGGATTTTATGATTGGATGACTCTCAGGACTCTACTTTGTTACTTAATCAGGCCGATAATGCTATGAATGGTTTATCTCTTGATTTGGCTGGTTTTTGAATTTGAACCACGAGAGTAATAGATGGAGGAGGGAGACAAATCCTACCCATTATAGAGATTTTGCAACGGCCTTTGTCTCCAACGTTTAAGTTTGTTGCCTTTTCATTTGTCAACCGGGGTACCCAACGTTAAACAAGATTTGCAAGACTATTAACCAAGATTATTTGAAAACTTTTACATCAGACATTATTAATACGTGACATAATTTAATTTATAATATTTAAATTTTAAAATTTATTTTTCAAATCAAATTATGTCATGTGAAAAGAATTTTAAATAGAATTATTATTTTTTAAGGAAAATTTTCAATAATTAAGAGAATAGATGGGAGAGCCTTGATAATAATCCCATTACAATGTGTGCAATAAGAAGGAAAATAAATGAGAAAAAGTAGGAAATTGAGCCAAATTAATGGTCAGATCCTGAGTTTTCTTGATATAGATTAGTTGAGTAGTTGGAGTTTTTGAATGTTAGACGTTGAGTTGCGCTTTTATTAATAATAATGAATTGAATATGTGGAGTGAGTTATGTGAGATCCATTTAAAATAAATTTATATGTGTTTAGATGTTAAGAGAGTTTAATACTATTTGTGAAAAATTGAAAAAGGTTGTGAGTCCCTAATATAAAGATGTGTTGAGTTGAAAAAATGTTGTGGGTCCCACGTATAAGGAGGTTTTGAGTTGAGATGAGTTTAGTAATTTGAGAATTGGGAATTTTGATATTAGACTCAGTTTAAAATCAGACTAAATTAAATTAATTTCAATTGAATTTTACAACCAAAAGGAGGTGTCAAAAATAGAATGATTGTGAAGACAATTGACATAAGGAAGAAGAGTGCAATAGAATAGAAGTTTTACACAGGGTGAGGTGCATGTGGTTGTTGGCGTGGCGGAGATGCGATGGTGGGTTGTGAATACATGCGGCGCGTGGGCATGCACTGCCTAATTAATACTTCCTAACTTTTTCAATTAAATTTTTTACTTCCCATAATTTTAATAAAGATTAAGGCATCATTTGGTTACACAAATTAAATGAAATGAGATAAGAGATCTATAAATATTAGTTAAACTATTTGAGTTAAGAACTTTATATTAGTTAAACTATTTGAGTTAAGAACTTTATGAATTTTGATAAATGAGAGATAAAAAGTTTAATAAAAATATCATAAAGTTAAAAAGGACTATAATTAATTTTTTAATATTATTTTTATTTTAAGATTTAAGAAAATTGAATTTTCATATTATGCTTTATTTGGATGTTTGAAAATTTTGTATTGATTAGATAAAAAAAGTAGAAAATATGAAATTGAAAAATATTTGTATTTAAATGATGTTTGAATATTGAGATGAAATGAAAAGGTTTGTGAAATCAAACCATGTCTAAATTAATCATACCATAAAAACTCATCAATAAATTATTAAAAGATAAATACTCTAGCCATAAAATGATTAAACAAAAATAATCCTACAAATAGATATGACTTGATGTGATTTGTTATATTGTAAAATTATTTTTATTGTAAAACAGATCTGACGAATCACATTAAAACACGTCAATTTGTAGAATTATTTTTGTATAATCTATTTGTGACTGTCACTCTCCTTATTAAAAACTTCACAATCAATGCTTGACATCTATAACTTAAATAGAAAGAAATACTAAACATATAAAAAACAAAAAAAAAAAAACGAATATATATATATATATATAAAGAGACTTTCTACGTACAACTGTGAAATATATAAACATCGCGTAATTGTTTTAAAAAGGAATATGATCCAGAATTAAAAAATTTAATTTTTTTATGTGAGTCATGTTTTATTCAGTTTTTTTCAAAACGATTATACGGTGGTTGCACAATTCACGGTTGTAAATATATTTTCTCATAAAAGAAATATCTATTTAAAAAACAAAAAATTAAAAATTAAAAAAAAAACTTAAAAAATTAAAAAAAAAATTCCCACTTCCATGCTAGAGGGGGAAGGCATCCATTTGAGCTTGGAGGATGTTATACTCACCGATCGGGGTGAAAGTTTAAACCGAAAAATCTGTCCGGGCCGAATCAATTGGTTAGGGACCGATTTTATGATTATACAAACCGGATATAATCGGTCATTTTGATAAATATATAATACATTAGTATAGTAATTACATTTCTCTTTAATTAATTGATATACATTAGTATTCTAATGTATATTTATACTAGTATTATATTAAATAACTATAATTTATTAATATTAAATCACTTTTATATAGTAATATTATTACTAGTACTATATTAATATTAATACTATACTATACTAGTACTTAGTGATTTAATATTAATATTAATATTATATTAAATAACTATAACTTATAATAATATAGTTATACTAAAATTGGACCGAACTGGATCAGAACTGGTAAAACTGGAAGTATTGGCTTAAGAAGGTAATCAGTGTGGAATCAGTTCTTGAAAATGTAAAACCGGTATAAGTGGCTGGGTTTCAAAAATGATAGAAAACAGAACCAAATCAGACTAATTACACCCCTACTTACCGATACACTATCGAAAATATTTATTAAACATACAAATTTTTATTTTTTTAAATATTTTTTTAAACTCCTTAAAGATAAAACATCATAAACTAAATAAAAAAAAATCATAAACTCATTAAAAAAGATCTTCCTTAACTAAAGAAAAAAAAAATGCACACTATTTACTGTTGCAAATATTCTCAGTGAGAATGTTATTTCCCTTTGAGCTTTTATGTAACCGAAATCCAAAGTCCTCAATGCCACCCTCCACACATCATTTCTTCTTTAGATAATGAATTGAGATAAGATAAATTGAAATAAAAGTTAAATAAAATATTATTGTTAGAATATTAAGAAAGATGATAATCTGATTATCCTGGATTATAAATTGTTACCTAATGAGTAGTTTTCTATACTACAAGATAGTGGACATTGGTTTATGAAAAGTAGTTCAAACTTAATGTCTTGTGAGACTGTGTATACGAAAAACAGTTTCTAGAAATTCTTGTTCAAAACTTATAAACAATTAATGAGTTGAAAAATACCAAAGAATTTAGTTTTGCCCATATTATTTGATGTTTCCATTATAGTTTGCTCATGGAAGTTAGAGGTTGAAACTTTGTCAAGGGTAAATATGGCTTACTTGATAAAGTAAGTTTGTGATGTGATTTGGGCAAGTCATTAAAAGTAATGGCTACATTGTTGTGATTGTCCTTAGAGGCAAAGGCCTTAATCATTTTATCCTTAATGAAACATAAAGGTTGGTTATCTTACATGCTGGTGAGTACAAGAGATTCATATGAAATCTTGAATTCGCAAATCAAGTTTGTTTGAATGATATTTTTTACTTGTTGACTAGAATCTAAACTCTATATTGTGAGTTTATCCTAAATAAGATTCATGATGAATCATCGCTGACTTCATGTTTGTGCAAATTACTTTTATATAAAAAAGTAGAGTTTCTTGGTAGGAGTATATTTTGGAAAGTTACTAGACATTAGGATGCACATGGAGAGAAATGGTTATTAAACACCACTTGAGAGTTGTGGTTTAATAATGTATAGTTGACAATGTGATTTCTCTCCCTCGTGTTATTGTTCGTCGTGCACATGATAATGATATGTTCTATGATCATGTGGAGTAACTGGAATCATTTTTAATAAACACACACATTTACCATAAATTTGAGTTATGGTGAAGAATATATGTCGACGTACAGGCTTAAATCGACTAACTTATACGAGTGATCGTCTTTGACGCTACAAAGAGATAACAAGTAAAAATGAGACAATATGTCACTAGGTACTTGTCTAGATAAGGATAAGTTGTAAGACACAAAAGATATATCGCTTTAATGGGAGTTAAGAAGAGGACCATTATATTTAAGAGGACCATGCATGGTCACCAACAATCCATGTAACTTTTAGTTTAGCCAGATGCAAGATAGACCCTCTTTGGTGCTTCAGATAGTGAGCAACACTTTAAATATCGAGTAAATAAAATTGAGATAGTGACTATACTAAAATCTGTAATGTGTGTTGAGATTATATATACGTTCTTTCTTTTGGAAAAGATAACTCCACTATATCATTTATTTTATACATGTACTTTTATAACTACCAGTAAATGTGAGTAAATAGATCCTTAGTTTCTCATTGTGTGAATCTTGTAGGTCATAATTAATGATCTTAATTTATTTATACCTTTAAAAGACTTTTGACTTTGTCATGAAGTTGATATTTTAATGTCTGCTACTTTAACATGTTATTTATGACCATGATATTGTATAAAGAGACATTGTTGAGAAAACAAATTGACTGAAACTCAATAATATGAAAGCCTATAGAAGATTATTAAGTAACACATCGATATAGATGTGTACTCACTATCAGCAAGTTGTGTTGTTTCTTGTAAATTGTAACACAACTATGAGTACATAATATTTTATAGAGATTGAACATTGCCTTGAATCATTTGAACTTGAAAGAGATTATGAATATTTAGTCTGATGTTACCAAATGAATCAGAGCATAATGACACACTTTTAGAAATATTGCCATGCAAGTCTTCTCTCAAAAAGATTTACTATAATGTTCCCATTTTTCTTTTACAAGTATATTCGATAGTTGCACAATTTATTTGCTAATATTCACTATATACAAATAAAAATTTAATAAAAGGACACTAAATCCCTGTCCTTTGATCTAATATTTTTATCGTACCCAAACCTCCCCAATTGCGATTTCATCTGCTTCACTTTCTTGGGTCTTTCCAACCTAAAATCTGTGTGTAAACATCCTTGAAGAAGGTAGTCTCTCCATAAAATATCATGCTTCCAACGTTAACTTGGGTTGTTTTGGTTAATTCTAGTTCAAAGGCCCAATTTTATTGAAAATGACATTACTTCCCCCTTTCTGCTCAACTCCCCAAATATGCAAGAGATTGTTGCCAATTAGTCATAGTCTTACACGATTGAATTGATTACTTGACAAACGAAATGCAAATCTGCTCAACTCAAAAGAGCACCCAAAATCATAACTACTAATCCCAACATGGAACTTGATTAAAAAAAAACCATCTTGAACTTACAAATTACAATCTAATCTCTTTAAATTACACCAAAACCTTCGAAAGTGATTGGCTAGGAAAGAGATAAAAAACCAAAATACAATATCTGCCACCATAGACTTGTCATTGAACATTGATGTCCAAAACTTTCCCAGGGCTGCTCGCCTTCGGAATGGTTATGTACAAAACCCCATCTTTCACCTCCGCCTTAATCTTCTCGAACTGAATATTCTCCGGCAAAGCAATCCTACTGCTATACCTGCCGTAGCTCTTGGCAGACCAATCCTGGTCCTCTTCCTCTCCATTTCCCTGACTTTCGGCCTGCTGCTTCTTGGGCACCTTCTCAGCTTTTACGACCAGCATTTTCTCCTCCACCCACACCTTCACATCCTCCTTGGTCATCCCAGGCATGTCAAACCTCATCTTGTACTCACTCTCACCTTCTTTTATCTCCCATGGCGTCCTTCCCCTGCTGTACCCTGCTCTCCGGCTCGACAACGGTTCCGGCCACCCACCCGAGTAAGTAAATGGATCCTCCATCACCCTCTCCATCGTCTCCATCATTTGCTGCATCGTTCTTGCCGTTGGAAAGCGGTCCCACAACCCTGCACAGCGCGCGCGCACAACCCATAATTTCAGTACCCAAGAACCAAGCAAAAATAGCATGATTTTGTTAAAGAAGGTCTAGCCTAAAGATGAGATGGGTTTGGAGTCGAGTACTTTACCTATGGGTGCAACTGGAGCATCTCGCTTCTTGGGGTTGGATTGTTGGGGTTTGCTGGCCCTCTTCAAGTGGTCGAGGTTGTCTCTGGTCTCCCCTGCGATGGCCCTGATGCCGTTTGGACTCAGACCTCTGCCGCCAATTGGTTTGAACAAGTGTGGGAGTGCTGGGCATGGAGGCTTTGAAGAATTACCGGCCTTTCTAAATGGCAAAGACAGAGAGAGGCTCAAATTCGAGACGGCTTGAGACATTTTTATCGTTTTTTCTTGAGAGTTTCCCGGACAAGAAACTGTATACCGAATGAAGCAAAGGGAATTTGATGAGAGCATGAGATATGGGGTTCGTTAATATATACAAAGGAGGCGTGTAGGTTTCTAGAAAATACATCGAGGAACTCGAAGGTATTTGATATCTCTAGACAAATCCAGAAACACCTTCACTCGGATAACGGAGGGTCCCGTGCAAGCTGACTTGTTCATGTCCACGGTGTATTTTCTTTTTATTTTTCGTCTTTCCACGTCACTCCAAAATAAATTAAAAAAACGTTTGTAATTGTTTTCCTCAACTGTCGAAATTACTCTTACGTCCCTGTTGATTTTTGGATCGGGTAATTTAAACTTGGTTTGGATATTAAAATTATTTTAATTCGTTTTAGTTCATCTAATTATTTTAATTTTTTAAATAAAATATAATAAATAATTCAATTTTTTTAAATCTTAAAAAAAAATTAAAAAAATATTTAACAATATTTTATTCAATTATAAACTTTCATCTCAACTTAATATCATATATATAATTTTGGATAATGTTAGGGGCCTCAGAAAGTTGTATTTGGTTTTTCTTTTATTTTTTTAAATTTTTTTCTAATATCTTTAATCATTAAAGGAAAAAAAAAATACAAAACTTTCTTAACCATTAAAAAGAAAAATTCAAATATCCGAATTGTAACTTTGAGGATGCCAAGTATCATTTTCCATATATTTTTTATGTGGTAGCTTTTTCTTAACAAATAAATTTATTTCTCTATTAGACTAAGACATCGTGTGGTTTATTTATTTTAGTTTTAAAAAATATATAATCCACAGAAATATTTTCACAAAAGTATGAAAAATTATTGCCAGTCTTAAATTATTAAGTTTTCTTAATTTATATGATTTTCACAATTTTTATTTTATTTTTATTATCTGTTGGGTTATCTAGTTGAGTTTGAGTTGGGAGCTAGCTGAACCGAGGTTGAGCTGATCAAGCATGAGCTTCAGCTGAGTCTAATTATTTATTGATCAATTGTCTGTGCTCTTAAACAAGAATGAACTCAGTCGAGTTATAACTAAAGTTTTATTTATGATCTTTTAAATATTTATTTATTAATTTTTGAATGATTTGAATAATTAAAAATATCAAATTGCAAGAAACTTATTAAATTTAATGAGACTTTTACAACTAATATATTAACCTTATATTGAATTATAAGATTATAACATTTTTTTTATCAATAAATTGCTTATATAGTTCCTACATTTGTAGAATATGAAACTATTAAGTCCTACATACAAATTATAAAATAATTAGTATAATTTAATCACTTAGGTACTTAATTAACTAACATATAGTTATGGACTATCTAATGCTACATATTTCATTATAAAGGTTACTATACTTACATTATTAAGTTTAATATGTATGGAAGCATATATTTATATATGTATATATATATATATATGAATATTAATATATTAGAATAAATCATACATATATATATATATATTTAATGATTTATGGCCGAGCTCTAATTGAATCTAGCTAACAAGCCAAGTTGGGCAGAAATGAGCAGGCCTTAACGAGTATTAACTAAGTCGAGTCAAGTTTAATTGAGTGTCATTTATTAATCGAGCAGGTTTTTGCTTTCATGATCAAGCTTCCTTTTTACAAGTTGAGCCTGATTCGAATTTAGCTGAGTGAGTATCGAGCGAGCAATCATACGGACTGGTTCATTTATAGCCCTATTTTATGGTGTCAGTGCCCCGTTGAAAAATCAGGTAGCCCAAGAACTTTCACGATGAGATAATGAAGGTGCACTTTGACAAATTGAGTTCCAAGTTATATCTACATAGGACAACAAAAACATCCTCAAGGTTTGAGAAGCGGTAAGTGGCCTTCGTGCTTTTGATTAGGCATTTCATTCTAGTAGACTTCCATTTTGCACCTAACTTGGTGGTTGAGCATCATATATACTAGACATTGATAAGTGGTGTCGACATTCTTGAAGTTGAAAGGTAGCAAGTTATAGTAGTAAGTACCACGGTCTTTGGTGAAGGATGTTTTGTCCTAGTTGGGGCCATGCATGCTAATCTAACCAAAAAAGGTATTCATGAAGTTGAGGAGCTCGTGTCCCATCCTGGAATTGACCAATGGATCTATAAAAGTGAAACACTCATGTGAATGTCTATGACATCAACACCACATATGCCATTTGCTAGTGTTCTTGTGACGCCCCCAAATTCCGCTTGGGATTGAACGGACATTTGAAGCGTCGAGACATGCAACACAAGGTTACCTGCCCCCGTTCATGACATATAAGATGCAATGTTCCTAACATGCATCTAGCATTATGCAATATTCGCAGCGGATAATTTTTTTTCTTTAGCAATACTATGCACCAAACTAAAATATCCCAAATACTTGAAACATATTTCATACATAAAGGCATACTAAATAGCCGTGATCACCACACTAGTCCAAAATGGTTGTGATCAAAAGAATACTTGAGATACAACTCCAAAAGTACAAGTATTAACCTAAGTTAAATACTATACCATCATCAACATCGCACCGTGGCCTAGTCGACCGTATTCAGTTGGTCAGATTCCAATTCTCCTTTGGGTCCTGTAACAAGATCTACCATTCGGGGGGAATGGTAGTTGGGACTACCACAGTGAGATTTGATTACAAATCTCAGTAAGTTAACATAAAACTCACACACAGGTTAAAAATGCATGCATGGCAGTAAAAGCATAAATGCATAATTATAGTCATACATAAACATAGTATAACTTGACATATAGCATGACTTAACCAGAACTTAAACATGAACTGAAACTTGACTTAACATGGCATAAACTTAAGCTTAAAACATAACATGAACAAACAACATAACATGGACTTGAAATATAACATGAACGTAAACATGCATAACATAAATAAGAACTTGAAAATAACATAAACTTGAACATAACATGACATGAACATAACATGTACGTGAGCATAACATAACATGGACTTGATCTAAAACTTGACTTATCATGTATTTGATCTGAAACTGGACTTAACATAAACTTGGAATATTATTCAATTGTCTTGATTAATAACGTGCATTAATACGTACTCCACAGTTGTTGTGGCCCCACGTATTCTACATGTCACAATTGCTGTGTCTCATGTAGTGTATGCTCCACAGTTGTTGTGGCCCCATACTTCATGCTCCACAGTTGTTGTGGCCCCATGAATACACATAACATAAAATATAATACGTACTCCACAGTTGTTGTGGCCCCACGTATTCTACATGTCACAATTGCTGTGTCTCATGTAGTGTATGCTCCACAGTTGTTGTGGCCCCATACTTCATGTAACATAAAATATAATACGTACTCCACAGTTGTTGTGGCCCCCGCATTATAAGTAACATAAATATAATACGTACTCCACAGTTGTTGTGGCCCCACGCATTATAAGTAACATAAATATAATACGTACTCCACAGTTGTTGTGGCCCCACGCATTATAATAACATAAATATAATACGTACTCCACAGTTGTTGTGGCCCCACGCATTATAAGTAACATAAAATATAATACGTACTCCACAGTTGTTGTGGCCCCACGCATTATAAGTAACATAAATATAATACGTACTCCACAGTTGTTGTGGCCCCACGCATTATAAATAACATAAATATAATACGTACTCCACAGTTGTTGTGGCCCCACGCATTAAGTAACATAAATATAATACGTACTCCACAGTTGTTGTGGCCCCACGCATTATAAGTAACATAAATATAATACGTACTCCACAGTTGTTGTGGCCCCACGATTATACGTATCATAAAATATAATACGTACTCCACAGTTGTTGTGGCCCCACGTATTATACGTAACATAACATATCTTATCTTTCTTAATGCATGAGATATTAATTAATATCATATATTTTTCTAACATGGCGTATACTTGTAAATGGCACCATATGATTTAATCATAACATTTCATGGCATACTTAACATGGCATACTTATAACATACATCATTGTATGACAGAAAAGATTATGTAACAGATAATTATTCATGAGAGATTAAATCATACGTAGCAGATAAACATGTAATGACATAGCATGACATGGCATATACGATAACATACATACATAAATTGTAGTTCTCTTACCCATCACACATACACAATAAACTGATAGTAAGTTAGAGGCTAACTTACCTCGATCGTCGCGTTCTATGAGAATAGAGTGCGAAACACGAGGAACTGCACAACAGCTGGAAGAGGAACACTCAAGTCCTTAAGATTTTCACTTCTGAACTCAATTGTCATATTGTAAGCACTTGCAACACCACAGCCAACTTGAGGTTTCATTGAAGTAGAAGGCCACTAGCTTCTCAATCAAAGAACCTCGTGCTTTGTTCGCATCTGTTTCACCGTTCATTTCTCGTGCTATTTTATAATCTCATATAAATTAGAGGGTGATTTTATTACATTTGCCATGCCGTGCCGTAATTGACGAGGTTGGCAAGTACTTCACGTATCCTCTTCCTCTCAATTTTGTTTCTATTATTAACTTGCGTCGATTTTTGACTCTCTAAAGTCAAGAAAAACTGCCTTTGTAAATGGTGATGGCTCTAGACATACAATAAAGACATAGGCAAAGACACGTGGTGTGTCGTCTCTGTCGGCCAAACAAATGGGGGTGAATGCGCACAAATCACGTGGGCTGAAGATGAGACGTCCTTATAATGCCACGTCGTGTACCCCAGCTGTCTCCAGCTACGTATAGAATCGGTGCATTTGAAAATGTCAGCCGACGGCGTCGAGGGTCTAGCTGCCTACTCGTGCCCTTATTCTCCAGTCTATCTTCAGTAGCCGTACGATCGCGGCCCGCTAACGACAGAGAAAACAGCATACTCGGCTCCGTGTTGTCTATAACGCAGACCACAGTATTTGCCACGTCACCAAAACTTTCCAAGACCAACTTCACGAACCCATCTTCATCTCCAATTGCTTGGTTTTCCACTGGGCTCGGCGGTTTTGGAACCAAACAGCAACTTGTCTAGGTTGCAAACCAAGTTCGTGGGCTAGCTTAACTTTTCTGTCGGGTTCAAGCTTGTTTTCCACCTTGAAGTTCTTCTCCAACGCCTTTTGGCAAAGAATGTACTCCGAACTCGTCGTCGCGTTCCGAGAGGTACTCCTCGGGCAAACTCGACTGAAAAGACCACGATCCGGCTCCATTCAGTCGAGAAAACTGAGCTTCGGTTGCTTCGGCGAGTACGTGTCTGACGCGGGTTGGCTCTGAAAATTAGCTCGGATGTGCTTCTCTTTGTGTGGATAGCTTAGATCTTCAGTACTCTTCCTTGTACGTACGTAGCTGTTGAAGTAGAATTTATATGTATATTGAACGATGTCAGGATCTCGGACTAATACATGAGAGAGCTTCGTGAGCAAGTTTCAGAGAGTTTGGGAGATCCTATTAGTTTGGCCATTCATGGTAAGGGGTGGGAGCGGCGATAGAGAGAGAGAACAACTCTGAAACTCCGACCAGTTCTCTTTGGCTCTTCTGCAACCAGCTCACTGTGTACTGGAGACCCAGCTGAGTTCCTCCTTGTCCATGAGTTTGAGCTAAGATCTCGACTTGGTCGCAGACTTCGGATCGCCAAAACATCGCCTCTTTGAAGATCAGTGGGGCCATCTCACTCAAACTTCACAGAGCCACCTTCGTAAGTTAGGAGCTCTCCTCTCTCTCGGATCTTGTTGTTTGGACAAGTCAATCGTGGAAATGAAGCCTAAGCAATTAAGCTGCCATGCGAGCTTCTTTGGCCACAGCCTTGGCCACAATGGACTTTACGATCTCTTGAGCTTTAGGGCCACCATGGTCGTAAAAGTGTGGGGAGAGAGAACCGCAATTAGTGGAACAAGAAGCTAAATGAAATAGAAAAAAAATCTCGTGAAGCTAACTCCATGAGCTTGGTCTATTTGCAATCTTTGATGGCCATTTGAGCCATGATGGCCAAGGATGCAGAGAGATCAGAGTTGGTGAGGAAGAGCTTCATGGTGGGTACAGAACTTGCTAAGAGACGTGTTTAGATTTTCTTCCATTTAGAGAGAGAGAGAGATTTGGTTGAGAGAGTCGCAGCGAGAGAGAACATTCGTGCTGATAACGTGTTATGAAACTTATCTAATACTTTGAAATTCGATGGATAAGATCCGGGAAAACGCCATCGAGGTACAACGCTTAGGATAAAACTGTTCATGATTTTACAGCTGTCGGTGAAGAACAAAATTACGTGATTTACGGAAAAAGATAATCTATACGCGTGATTCCAGATGAGGGTAAAGACGAGAGAGATGTGATTGCTGTTGGGAAATAATCCAAAACTGATAATTTTAGCGGGCTGTTACAGTTCTTCTTGACCAACACAATGCTGGACAACCAAGTTGAGTATATACTTACTTGATAAAGCAAGCCTTTAGTAACTTGTCCATTTCCTCTGCAGTAGTCCTGTTTCACTATGCAACTAAGGTACTTCTCCTTAGCTACTTAATTGGTTTGGCCATCAGGTTTACACCAAGGCAATGCTCAATCACATTAGAATCAATCCTTTGCATAGCATCATGGAACCAGGTGAAAACGTTGCAATTGTGTCGCAGGAAAGCTTGGAGCTCATTTTGGAGATGACGACGTATTGATTGCCTGAACTTTACTTGCTTGAGCTTGGGGTCATCACCCATTTGCACTTCAACTAACCCTTTGGATGGGGTAGTAGCTTGCAGGGTTGCAGCATCCCAAATCTCGAATTCATCTACTATTAAGGTTTACTTCCCCTTTTAGTCTATTCAAGATAGAGATTAGCATGGCCTTGCCACATGTTGGTCTAGGAGAGGGGGGGTCACTTGGATTTTTTTTGTAGGTGGAGGGACCTTTAATGACTATAACGTTAGCCATTAGTTGTGTTTCTCGTGATGCCATTCCAAGGATGACTAGAAGTTCGATTGCCCCTAAGTAGATCATTTTCTTGTCATTGCTGGTTAGGATCTTGTGAATAGTGTATTAGCCAATCAAAGTTGTTATGACCAAGGCATCATTGTGAGTCAAACTACACATTTGGCATCTTCTTCAGTGAAGATAATTTGTTCTTACTGTTACAGGCATGGTGCTTTGTTTGGCCTTTTTGCAGCAAACATTGGTACACGTGGTTTAAACGGGCCAAACATCACCTACCCTCTAGAGATGGTGTGAACCTCTCCTAATGGGATATATTTTGGTCATGTAGGTGTGGCATGCCAGGCTGGTAAATGGTTTGTATTGCTGAATTTTTCCAACAAGGTTGTAGTCCAACGATATTGTTGAATGGCCCACGATGATGGTTTGGGCGTTGATATGACTCTCACAACTCATCTATGAAATAAATAGCAAATATAACATATAAAATGTAAGTAAAGAGAGGGATTAAGAGATTTACATGGTTTGGCAAGCCTACATACACTGATTGTGTGGGGCAAAATCTAATATGTTGGATAATTTTATAGTCTTTCATTGCATCCCATACAATACAATGAAGGAAATAGGATTAGAGGGAGGTTGGGGAAGATGTCATCCCTATAAAAAACATTTGGGGAAGTTGATGATCCCTTTCGATTTGTAGAGATTCCATCCTTTTATTGAAGTCTCTTTCCTTTTATGAAATAGTTGAGTCATACATCTCTTATGTCAGTTTTGTTAGTCAATTTCCTTATATTTATCTCTTCCTTTTATTTCTAACAATGGTCTGGACCCTTGTTCATTTCATATCCAAAAGTTTTTGTTGGGAGTTTTTAGGAAAGAGCTTCACTGAGGAAGTCCCTTAGTTGGGTTGTTTTGTAGGTGCTTAGGATGCCTTTCCATATCTAGGTTGGTGGCCCTGGGTGCATTGGAAGGGATGTTTTTATGAAGTAGTTGTTCTTTAGGGCTTGGGTCTAGGGTCAATTCCTGTTTGTGTGAATACTTCATCCAAATCTTATCTCACCATGTATGCTCTATTGATGTCATTGACTTTCCTTAACCCTAGGCCTCTTGCTTCCTTTACTAGGCATATGGAATCCCACGACTTTGTATAGAGGCCTCTTGTCATGACTGGCCCATTTAGGCCCAAGCCCAATAAGAAAACTTTAAGCCCAGCCCACCCAAAAAGGAAAAAAAGGACCCAAAACAACATTGTTTTAGGCTTACACCCTAAAACCCTATTTTTCTTCCCCAACCCCTACCCCAACATCTCTCTTTAGTCTCTCCTACACGCAGACACCCCCTTCCGATGTTTCTCACCTCTCTTTTGTCTCTCTCTTCTCTCTCTTTGTGGCCACTTCTCTCTTCTCTCTTTTGTGGCTACTTCTCTCTTCTCTCTTTTGTGTCTCACACTCCATGAAATACCCAACGTTACTGCCCTCTGTCCCTAGTTTTCATCGCTGACGCTAGTAAGTCTCTCTTTTTGTCTCTATTCATGCCTCTCATTCTCTCCTTCTCCATCCATATCCCTCTCTCTTGCTCACACACACACACACACACACTCTCTCTCTCTCTCTCTCTCTCTCTCTCTCTCTCTCTCTCTCTCCATATATACCTCTCACTTGGTCTCACTCTCTCTCCCTCTCCATGTTTAGGCCACCCCTATCCACACCGCCCAGGTCCTTTGCCACTCACAATGTTGCATGAAATTGCTGGTAAGCCTCTCAATCCTCGTTTGTCTGTTTCAATCTCTCTCTCTCTCTCTCTCTCTCTCTCTCTCTCTATGTATATGATCCCAACTCTCTCTCTATCTCTCTTAATAAATCTCTCTCCATGCTAAGCCAGCCATTGTGACTAGTGAAGGTCGCCACACCTTGTCCAAACACGTTGGCTCACTTCGTCGAACCTTTTTTGCAGGGTTTTGCAGCTCACCCCCGAAATCCAACCACTCCACCTCACCTCGTCGTGGTAAGTTTTCTTCCGATCTCTCTCTCTCTCTATCATGTAATTTTTGGTCTATCTATGGGTAATTTGGGTTGTTAAATTCTTTGGATGGTTGAGAAATTTCATGGATTAAGATTGTGTTTGTGAAATTGGTGTAATTGGGTGGGTTTGAGCGGAGGTTGATTTTGAGATATTAGGGACATAGGAGGAAGTGATTTACGACCTTGAATTTGGTACCCAATTATATTTAGGTGGTGATTGTGGATTATGATGTGGGGTTTGTAATGACATTTAAGCGAAATTCAAGGAGGTTGGGCTGTTTCTTTGTGGAGTTGTATTTTGGGACATATCGTACTTGGGTCATTATAAACCAATGCATAGAGTGGACTAGAGGTTGACTGGTTCACTTATGGGCTCAAGAGTTGGTTGTAATTGAGCTATAGTCTGAACTATACAATATTTTATTTTTATTTTTATTTTACAGACTGAACCATAGAATTTTGTTATTTAAGTGGTTTAATGATGTTATGAGTTACTAATATATTGGTGATGATTTATAGTTAGTAGGAGTCGTAGGATTATCTTGTTCCTACAAAATGAAAATCTATATTATAATTTCAATCACAAATTTTGATATGTTAATATTTAACGGAGACTAGTATAACGTTACCAACTTTTTTATAGGCGATAAAAGAATCTAGAACCCGCATGATGGTGTATCGTTAAATCTGCTTTATTTGCTTTGTTGACAGTACTCTATCGCTACAAAAAAAGAAACAACATTATTACTATATTTGTTTAATGCATCTAACATATACTATAAAGAAAGATAGTAGCGAACTTTTTATGATATGTTTTAAAATCCTTCTTATCAGGTAATTTTGCTACTATCCATTCCATAAAGGCGCATCATGGATTTTGACGCGCCTTTGAACTTCTAATAGTGTGCATGACATCTACCTTTGTACCTCCGGATTGCATTAGACATCATCTCATCAACCGTTAGTCAATCCTCTAGCCGGTCAAAATTAAATTCAAACTCATTCTTGAAAAAATTATAAACGATTGGTTCAAATACAAATTAATTATAAATTAAGTAACAAGTTATACTTAATTGCTTTCTAAGTAACTTATTACCAGGCAACATTTTTTGATTTAGTCTTTTACATCTTAGGGAACTTTAGCCCAGGAGGATGTAGCCATCGATGCATATGTGCGAGTAAGGGTAGCAACATAAGAAGCAAGCCAAGTTGTCGAATCTCCAAAGCCACCAGTGTGATCATCAAGAATATCAACTTTAATTTTTTCCACTTTCCTGACTTTGTCTATGCAGATACCTCTAGTAGTACCTCGAGCTCAACGATGGCTTACAACAGTTATATAGCAATTAAAGCACATAATATCAAAAAAATAATTTTATTTTTAAAACTCTATTAATTAAATCATCACTTAAAATCAAGCTTCAATGGAAAGTACATTGTTTTGGGTCTGGTGATATTGGCTCACCATTGGTGACAGACGAACCAATTAGGGAGTTGGTAATGGATGGAAATGACATATGAGTTGCTTTGAGTTTGGGAGGCATATATGTTTTAAACTGTAATAAATTATTATTAGCAAAAATGTTATTATTTTTACAACAATGATACTTGCACAGAAACAACTATTATTCACTAGTAGTTTTGTTGGACCAATCGCCCTCATCCTTACTAAATACTTCAGTTGATTCATGTTCTTCTGACAAGTCGCCCTCAATTACTTCTGGCTTAAGATCTTCTCTATGCAATGGAATCATATCATATTGGTTGGGAGTAACAAATAAATTGATGCTTGATTCGTTTTCTTGATATGCTTCTTCATTTGTTAAACCATTAAATTCTTCATGTAGAATGTATCATATACATTTTTTGGTGCAAATTTCTGTACTACTCGCCATGGATTTCTATGCTCTGGATCATTTAATAAAAAATTTGATTTGCTTAGCAAGTGAGAACGAAATGATCCTCCTCATACCATGTGCGAGATGTATTAACACTCACAAAATATTCATCATTATGCACTCCCAACCTAGGATTTGAGACATCTCATCAATTATATTTAAATAACTAGACCATATGTCGCCCCATGTACGTTAACCCAATGATATCTTCGACAACTCTATAGAAATCAATGTTATCCTCCCCGTAGTTTCCTTCAACTACGACCCTACAATTTTGAATTTTTTTATATCGTTCTCTGTCAGCTGTATGAAATTTATATCTACATACCAAACATGTTGAGTATTGAATGGCCTGCCTAGATAGACCACGTGCCAAAGGATATAATTCATGTGACACCCCCACTCCCACGCATGGAAACACGAGAATCAATGCGTCGGGATAATGACAATAAGGGTCACGCACCCCAACGACAAGTGCTAAGTGTGTACAAATGCAACATGTATACAATAAAAGATGCAATAGATAAGTTAAAGTCAATCGACTAAGTACCAGAATTGTTAAATACAAATTCACTTAAATACAAGCGTTTTAAAAGATATTACAATTATCTGATGAAAACATAAATAACCTAAAATATAATAACTAAAAGTGGGACATAAATCCCAACCCACAAGAAAGTGATCCCCGATCACTCCTTTGGCAGAGCCGCATCTTTAGGCTTTACATCTACATTTGTATCAAAATCTACTGCATCAAGAAATGACACTGCAAGTAAGTAATAAACCAAACAGCCTAAGAGATAAAAATACATCCATGCAATAACAAATATGCGTGCATATGATGAAAAATGCATGATACCCAAAAATATCATTTGGCCCAAATCCCCATTTGACCAAAAAAATATAATCATTAAAACATATATGCATTTTTCCCAAAAAATGGCCTAGTATCAAAATCCAGTATTTTCCCAGAAAATGGTTCACATAAATCCATTCAACCAAACCAGCCATTTTTTCAGAAATGGTCCAAATATCCAATTAACATTGTAGGTGAGAATCGCAGGCGGGACTCTACCACCATCTTTGCTTACCACTATCCCTACCGCGTGCACCGTAGGCATGAATCACAGGCGGGACTACCACCATCCTTACTTACCACCATCCCTACAGCTCTCACTGAAGGCAGGACTATCATCATTCCTGCTTACCACCATCCCTACCGCATGCACCGTAGGTGGGAATCACAGGCGGGACTTTACCACCGTCTATGCTTAACATCATCCCTACATTTCCTTTTACTTCTCTTTCAATCTATCAGAGCACTATAGGTTGGAATCATAGGTAGGAGTTTACCACAATTCCTACTCAGTGCACCGTACGTGGGAATCATAGGCGGGACTCTACTACCTTCCCTGCTTACCATCATCCCTACTGCGTGCACTGTAGGCGGGACTCTACCATCGTCCCTGCTTACCACCATCCCTACAGTACCTCTATCTCAAACCATTCAATCCATTCATTTCAAACATATCCAATATCATTTCTCACATGAAAACTCAGTTTTTCAAATATATACATGAACATGCATGCAATTATGCGAAAACTCAGTTTTCCTTTACAAACATGAACATGCATGTAACTATGCAATGTATATGACACGATACATATTCAACAGCCAACAAATCCCAACATAACCCAATCACACAACAACTCCATCATCCAATCCAAACGACCCCTAAACTCCTCAGACTCAACATCCGGCACAACCCACCAGATTACAAAAGATTTGTTAGTGCAAAATATATTTAAATCTCAAAAGGTTCTTTGAAAAATACTTACAACACTATAATATAATTTTCGGAGGATCAAGGAGGTGCAAGAGGTGGTGGCAAAACAATGTAACAGTACAAAATGGACAAGGGTCGTGGGTTTTAAAAACTCAACTTTTAAACGGGGACAAACAAAAACTTGGGATGACTAGGGAAGGGCTTAGGGTTGTTGGTGAAGCTAATGGTAGTGGTAGTTGGTCGTGGGTGGTGGTGTGGGTGGCGATAAAACTCAAATTAGAAAATGCAATGGCTAGGCTTCAACAGTGGCGGATCAGAGCTGGGAAAAGGTGGGTTAGGTAGTTAGGAGGCCAGTGGTGAAGAGGTGGTGGCTAGTGGTGGCGCGACAGCGGCGTTGGGACGAAAGTTGGCTATGGCTTGGGTTCATGTGTGGCAGTTAACGACGGCACGAGAGGGGCTTAGATTGGAAAGGTGAGGTCACCGACCGGAGGGGTGGTGTGGCTCACAGACTGTGCATGGTGGCGCTGGGTGCAGGAGAAGAAAACGGACGGGGAAAGGGGGAGAGAGTGGTTCCCGCACGGGGAAGAAATAGATGAGAAAGAAGAAAAAAAGAAAAAGAGGAGAAAAAGAAAAAGGGAAAAAAGAAAAAGGAAGGGAAAGAAATGAGGTCTAGTCCTCACAACTTGGGTCACGAAATTGATCAAACGAAAATAATTTCAAAACAGTAAGTTGAATAAAATAATTTAAATGCAGTGACTAGCTAAAATAAAATAATAAATAAAAATCCAACAATACAATAATTTAAAGTCCAACAATAAACGAATTTAAATTAAAGAGCAATTTAAATGCAAAACAATAATTCATATTAAAAAAGCACATCAAAATAAATTTCACAACTAAAAAATTATAAAATAAATCCAACGAGAAATCTGATAAATTTAAAACAAGAGAACCAATATAAAATTAAATAAAACAATCATTGAATGAAAATACACTAAAATATGGGGTATCACAGTTCACTTGAGATTTCTTCTGAATCATCACCATATTTCGGAACAACCTACATCAATTAATTTTATTCTAGTTATATTAGTGTTAGATAGAAAAAAAAATCTATTTTAGTGGTATGAAATATGTAGATAGTAAGACATTCTTTAGTAATATCGTCTGTTCAAACCACGAGATGAACTCTTCATATTTCATTTCTACATCAATTACATCATCCAGATGAATTAATTCTATATGTTCGTTGCACATATTCAAGTTAACAATTAATTCATATCAATTATATTATATTCAATGTATTTTAATTTATTTTTATACGCACAAATCACTAACTGCAAATAGTTGTCAATCTCTGTGCAGTTATTTAATACATACTATCGGGCTCTATCAAACTCTTGTCCACATAGGTCATAGTCCCCTTGTACACCTATATGACGTATAGTTTGAGAAAATACAGAGAATGATGAATTAACTCCCAAATGTCCACATTCATAATTTTGGTCTAGTAGTGTGAATTTGGTATCAACCCCATGGAAATATATAGAACAAAATGTATGCCATTCATTATCAATGAATGATTCTGCAATCAAACCTTCTGGATGAGCTTTATTCCCCACAAATCACTTAAGTTTTTTAGAAAACGGTTTAATAGGATACATCCATCTACACTGGACTGGGCCAACAACTAGAACCTCACGAGGCAGATGCACAACCAAATGAATCATTACATCAAAAAATAAAGGTGGATACAAACTTTCCAATTTGCATAATATTACTGCAATGTCAGCTTCTGTCTTTACTAATGCATTAACTTTCAACGTTTTATTACAAATCTCCCTGAAAATCTCCTTAATTCTGTCAGAGTTGCATGAACATCTGAAGTAAGCTTTTCACGCATACCAACTTGCAACAATCGCTACAAAAATATATGACAATCATGATTTTTAAAACCAATTATATTTCAATCATGAGTTCGTACACATTTTGACATGTTCGAAGCATTGCCATCAGGTAATTTGATTATTAGGAACCACTCAGAATTTTTTTTTCTCATCATCTGACACTATATACCAACTAA
This sequence comes from Carya cathayensis, assembly GCA_011037825.1. NCBI lineage: Eukaryota > Viridiplantae > Streptophyta > Magnoliopsida > Fagales > Juglandaceae > Carya > Carya cathayensis. Next base: position 688,635 of record QGSO01000220.1, on the reverse strand, counting down.
GGGGCATATAAGCTGATGATCCATTATATTTGCAACTCCCTTTTTATCCCCAACTCTTTTAAATCTTTACGAGAGTTAGCTGTCGCATTCGTCTTCTCTTTTATTGACATTAGAGTGCCCAATATATTCTCGCATATATTTTTCTTAATGTGCATAACATCTAGATTAAGGTAGGGTGTCAAGGTAGACTAGTTTGGTAACTCAAAGAATATGTTGTTTTTTTCTTGTCCAATTCAACTCCAATGGTTGTGGTTTCCTCAACTACGTGATAATATCTAGCCCAGATAACTCTGGCAATGATGACCTGCACTAAACCTTTTTATCAAACTTCGCTATATTTGAACGCCATCTATGTGCATATGATAAATATCGACGATGTCTCATAAAATATAATTTTTTACCATTTGTCAACCATTGAAACTGAGTATCTTTATTATAGATGGAACAAGCCATTTTCCTTTTGTGCTCCATCCATACAAGTTTTTGTATATTGGAAAATAATTTATTGTCTACAGCATTGCAACATGCATCTAAAACTCCCTTGATGAGGTTACATCATAGGTTCCGATACCATGATCACACAATTCTTTCAATTCTGCTATCAATGGCTGAAAATTTATGTCTATTTCATTTCCTGGTGATCTTGGCCCTAGTATAAGAAGAGTCATCGTAAAGTACAAATCATTCATGCACTTCAAAGGTAGGAAATTATAGGGCATTATATATGACTGGCGAAGTACTATGAGAAGTGCTTATGTTGCTAAATGGATTAAAATTATCCGTTGCAAACCCAAATTGTACTTAGTAGTTATATTATATTTTTATATATAATATAGTAAATATAATGTACTAATATTATTATATAGTATATTATACTAATTTATCAGTGCCTTATTAATAATATTATACTAATAATATTAGATTATATAATAATATCTTATATATATTATATACTAATATACTCTATAATATAGTATATAGTATAGTATGGTAGTATAGTATATAGTATAGTGTATATAGTAGTGTAGTAGTATAGTTATAGTATAGTAGAGGGTGTAATTAATTGTTCGCCTATTGGATCAGAACAGCCAGAATTTCGTCGTCTCTCTCAGACTGAAATCCTCTCCCTCTCCCTAGAGAACAAAGCCAGTGAGCCTCCCAAGAGCCTCGGCTTCCCCCGGCTTCCCCCAGCTTCCCCCTCCTATCCGTCCGTTTTCTTTGTTTTTTTAGGTTGTTTGGTTCCATCAATAAGGCTTGTGGTGGTTGTTTTAACGGTGGCTTAAGGCAGTTTTGGAGTGTCTCTCTCGTAGTGGTTCTAGGGTGTAGGCGTTTGGTTGGCCGTTGAAGCCGGGCTTCGATTGCTCTGTTTTCATCTAGGAAAACAGAGGGTTGTGTCACGTCCGTGACGGGGGAGGAGGGAGGCATGAACAGATCGACCCAGCCAAGCCGATGCATGTTGCCGGATGTTTAGAAGCATGCTACCAGTCAATCCGAAGCTGTCTGTGGTGGACCAAGAAGGAAATACACCGGCTGCTTTTGGATGTCCTGAGCAGTGATCTGAAGCTTTCATGGGCAAAGCAAGGAGCACGTCCTACGCAGAGATCTGTAAAGTAGTTCGGGGCAAGGCAGGGCGAGAGACGGCGGCATGCTCGTGTGGTTGGTGGAGTAGACGCTGCAGGAGATGATGCTACGGTTTGAAGAGCAGAAGAAGGGTGGCGGCGGCAGAAAGATCATTTGGAAACCCTAACGGTTTGGGCCCCCACATGCGCTTGGTCTGGGCCTTTTGGTTTAGTCTGGGCCCACTTGTTTCTATAGCCCTTTGCCAGTTTTCGTTCTTTCAGCTTTTGTTTTGCTGGTTTTCTTGTTTTTTTATAAATATATATATATAGTTTAGGCTGTGTCCCACTCCTCTTTTGGAGGATAGTGGGTGTTTGTCCTACTCCTCCTTTGGAGGATGGTAGGTGGTTGTACTTCTCCTCTTTGGAGGATGGAGTGTGGGTGTACCTTGCTTCCTTTGGAAGGAAGGTGGTTTAGCTCTGATTTTATAGAGCGCTTCTCTCTTGATTGTTGTCGATAGAGAAGTTTTAGAAGTTTAGACAATGTCCGTCACAAATAAATTTGTTGGCGGGGAAACCCCAAACAGACGAGTAATTTGGCTGATAATCGGGTTTATCCTGTATTGATTAGTCACAGATGTAACTTCAGTTTCAGTGAATGGTTAAGCCTTCTTTTAAAAAAAAAAAGTTATAGTATAGTATAGTATAGTATAGTATATTAGTATGGGTAGGGTATAGTATAGTATATTAGTATAGGTATAGTATAGTATATTAGTATATTAATGTACTAGTATTAGTATAGTATTATTAATATACAATTATACTATATAGTGGTATGCTATATATACTATAGTAGTTATATATAGTTTACTATATATATAGTGCTTATAATATATTATACTATATTCTAACTGATCCACAAATTGGTAAAGCATGGACAATTATAGGCTTTTATGGTAATCCAGCAACTGCTAGAAGGGAAGGAAGCTAGCAATATTAAGGATTTTAAAACCAATGGATCATGGACCATGGTTATGCATGGGAGATTTTAATAAAATCCTTCATTACCATGAAAAATATGGGGGAAATACAAGACCTTTTGCTCATTAGAGGGTTTTAGACAAGCATTACAAGACAATGATTTAAATGACATGGGATTCATTGGTAATAAACATAGTTGGTTCAATAATTTGGAGGGAAGTTGACACCGGACAGGATAGCAATTATCCTGCAGACTAGTTCCAACAGATGATTCACAGGAGAAAATTCACCCAAAAACCAGAGAGAAAAGTCTCTAGGGTTTAACGGAATATTATAAAATCAAGCAATCATCAAAATCAGTCCATAAGCTGGACTGTTATAGCCAAAAATCGTGTTTATCCGAATTTTTCCAAAAATAGAAAAATCTCGGAAATCACTCTAAATTGAAATTCGAAATAAAATAAGCAATCTGCAAAAAATTCAGCCCAAATCGGATTTAAAATGACCTCCTAACTGACAAGCGAAATATTACCATAAATAGTAAAAAATAACTAAACCTAGTGATTCGGAGGGAAAAATAGTAGAATTCGAGGTCGAAAAAAAGGCACATGGAGCCATGCTCAATTTGTACAGCGTGCGCGCCAAAAGGAGCTTTCTGAATTGGGGTCTTATGTGCGATTTCGACACCCGTAGCGAAAGTTATGGCCAAAAGACTGAAGCGCACTCAAAACGGCCCCAATGAGGAACATATCACAATCAATTCCCGCCTTTGCGCTGATCTGCCAACTCATGGTATCTCAGTGCCATCAAGGTGCAATCTGACATCTCAGCATCATCTGTCTCGGATCCCCTGCATCAGAAGTGAATTTACTAAGGAGAGGTTAGATAGCGTTCTTGCCAACACTGAGTGCATTAACAGTTTTCATGATATAATGTTACTACTCTAGTAGCATGCACTTCTAATCACAGTCCTCTCCTAATAAGCATGATATCTGATCATACTTCTAGAAGGGTTAGACTTTTCAGATATGAATTGAGTTGGGGCCTTAACAATGACTGTAAGACAATGGTCACTCAAGCATGGCATGGGAATGGCAGTACTGGATAAGCAATGATAGAAATCTTAAACAAATTGGACAGATGTTAGAGTTAGTTAATTAACTGGAATAGAAGACAAGAGAAGCAGTCTAAAGAAACAATTGAAACTCAGTTCAACAAAGTGCAACAGTTATAAGAAAGGAATATAGGATTAAATCAAGAAGAAATCAAATAGATTCAAAGAAATGTAAACTTGCAACTGGAGCAAGAGGATTTAAAGTGGAAACAAAGATAAAAACATAAATGGCTTAAGAGGGGAATCGAAACACTAGATTTTTCCACATGTGTGCTAATCAGAGAAAGAAGAATAATGCCATAAACAATATTAGTGATGGAGAGGGGCATGTTCATACAACCATACAATGTATCAATCTCACATTTTAGGAATATTTCATTAATTTGTTTGCTACTTCTAATCCATTGGGACAATCACAATGTCTAGAGGATATGCCAACATTGATCACAGAAGAGATGAATACTATGCTTTCAACAGAATTTGAGATTTTAGAGGTCAAATAAGCAGTTTTTAGTATGAATCCATTTAGTTCTCTAGGCCCTGATGGATTTTCCGCTGGATTCTTCCAACGACATTGGGATAGCATAGGTAAAAAGCTATGTGAAGTAGTTACAAAGGCTATGAACAATAACATGTGGGATAGTTCTATCAGCAAGACTTTCATAGTCTTGATTCCAAAAGCTAAAAATCCTACAACTATTGTAGAATTTAGGCCAATTAGTTTGTGTAAAGTCTTATACAAAATAATGGCTAAGGTTCTATAGCTAACAGAATGAAGATTATCTTACCAGAAATCATCTCCCAAACCCAAAGTGCATTTGTTCCAAGGAGATTAATAGTTGATAACATAATTGTAGCATTTGAAGCCTTGCATACCATGCAGTATAAAATGAAGGGGTCAACTAGATGCATGGCTCTCAAGCTCGATATGAGCAAGGCCTATGACATATTAGAGTGGAATTTTATAAAAGCTATGATGACAAGGATAGGCTTTAACAAGAGATGTATTGACTTAATATACTTAATTGTGTTACAATAGTTTCATATTCTCTACTTCTGAATGGAACCCGACAACCATAATTTATCCCAACTAGAGGCATTAGACAAGTTGACCCACTATCACCCTATCTATTTATATTTTGCTCAGAAGCCTTATGTCAAATGCTTAACAAGACATAAGAGAAGAGGATGATCACTAGAATTCCATTGGGCAGAGGTCATGTTCATATAAGTCATCTGTTTTTTGCAGATGACAATTTGTTATTTTGCAAAGCTTCATCTTTGGAATGGAGCAAGTTACTCTACCTTGTTAGTCAATATGAAACTGCATCAAGACAGAGACTTGATAAAGAAAAATCCTCTCTCTACTTCAGCAAAAACACAAAATTTTCCACAAGGGACATAATCACAAGTATTGCAGGGGTCAAAATTACAAACTCCTATGACATATATTTTGGTCTTCTAGCTTTGATAGGTAGATCGAGGAACAAAAAGTTCAAATCAATACATGATAAAGTAAGTGAGAAACTGAGTAATTGGAAGATGAAGTTCTTGTCACAAGCAGGAAGGGAAATACTGATTAAGTTAGTGATACAATAATTTCCTATATACTCACTGAGAGTTTTTGAACTTCCTAAGGGATTGCTGAAGCAATTAAACAAATTGATGAGGAACTATTGGTGGGGTTAATTAAAACTGGAAAGAAAGTTGAGCTGGATGAGTGGGTCTCAAATGGGATAGGCTAAAGAATTTTTTTTTTCTTTGTTAGCAAAGCATGGTTGGAGGATGATAAAAAATCCAAATTCTTCAGCATCAAGAGTTCTAAAGGCAAAATACTATCCCCATTTAGATTTTTTTAATGTTAAACTTGGAAGTAATCCATCCTACATATGGAGAAGTATATTATCTGCAAGAGAACTATTTCAAAAAGGCACAATCTAGAGAATTGGTAATGGTCAACTTGTCAGAATTTGGATAGATCCTTGGTTGCCTCAACCAATTTCATATAAACCTCAATCTGGTCAGAATATATTGGGGAAAGATGCTAAAGTGGAGGCTTGACTAGGTCTCGAATGTGCTTCCAAGTGTAGAAGTGTCAAGTTGTATCAAAGATAAGTCCAGGATCGTATTCCATAGGGACAATGGGTTATCAAAGCGTTTATGAGAGTTTTGTGCAAAAAAGTATCGACTATGAGAGGTGAAATAAATGTGAATCTGTGTTTCTAAAATTTCCAAGAACCAAGAGAATTAAGGAAAATGTGTAGAAGTTGAACTAAACTTGTAAGAAGCAATAGAACAAACACTTGGGATACAATTTTCATCCATTTCTATTTTGAAATTGGATTTACCTCTAATTTCATCTTCTCTCAACCATGCTCTCATTCCTAGAAGTCATGGTCGGTTAATAAAACAATAAGCACACTTTTCAATATAGTCAAAGTACTTGATAGATTTTATAACAAGTGTAAAAGTGAAAGAAAGCCATCAAAATCTTGTTACAAATTCAAGCATCAATCGTGCATTTATGTCTACGATTGATCAAGTTCAAGAACATAGAACTTTAATCCTTCCTATAGGTAAAATGAAATACAATCTATCAAGTTAATCATTCAAAATTTCATAACCTTAAAGAAAATCCAACCCAAAATAGTCACGAGTTACTAATTGAATCCCAAGCTAAAAATCTAGCCTATCATTTCTAAATTAGCAAAATACTCAAAAATAATGAACTCTAACATATCAAGTTGCTGTATGAAAATAAATGTAAAAAAAAATAAAAATAACAAACTAAACTATAATCCAAATGACCTAAAGAAAAAAAAAAAGCTGAAAATCTCTTTACCGAAAGTTCTGTAACGAAAACTAACAAATTAAACATGAAACCAGCTGAAAATCCCAACAAGAAACTAAAAAACTAAACTAATAGAAAGAAATAAACCAAGCAGACCAACTTGCCGTCTCCAACCAAAACATCAAAGCAAGAAAAAAATAAATTCAGCCGACAACTAAGAACACCCAAAAGGACTGAAAACTGGAAAGGAAACAAGAAAGAAAAAAAACACAACACAAGAAAATTAATGCCAGCCGCCTCTCAGAGTTCTGAAACGAAAAAGAACTAAAGCTAAAATCTCTCAAAAAAATGAAAACGACAAAGTTAGGTAAGTGCAAAAACAGCCGCTGCCTAAACCAAAAAGAAAGACTAAAAACTCAAGCTCCCTTAGGTCTGTAACGCCTCCAAGCTAAAGAAAAGAAAAAATAACAAAATAAAGAAATGAGAGTGTGAGAGAGAGTTCAGTCCCCCCCCCCCCCCCCAAACACCCCCAAACACCCCCAAAAGTAAAAGTAAGAAAGAGAAAAAGTATCCTAAGACCACCAATCGGCAACCCAAATGAAGCCAAAATAATGAATAAAAAATAAATTCAGCCCTTTTTATAAATACAACCCCTTTCTCGTCTGGGCACATTGGTGCTTTCTTAATTATTTTTCTCCCGTGTGCGTGACTCAAGGCCATGTTTGGAACCTATCTGTGCCACGCGATGTTCGGAACCTATCCATGCCACGCCCCGTGTCCTTTTGTCTCAGTCCCTCCATCTTGCTCTACCATCAATTTATTTGTACATAGTTAGGTGTTTCCAAGAATATCCATTAACCTATTGAGTGAAATATTTGCATTAGCATAAAAAAAGGATAAACTTGAGATATTAAATCTGATGTGGCCTATCAGCTGCAATATAAATCTCTTTAAGTGCATAAACATCGAAATTTTATCAATCAGTCAAGTATTAAAAATCACTACATAATTAAGTGCTTAATTCACTTTTGATTGAACAATTTATTCACTTAAGTAACTTAATCATGCAGTTTAAGCACTTTATCAAGGCTATTATCTACTTATATACTAAAGAATGGAACAAGTCTTTAGTTCAAGTAGTTTTAAATAGTATAGAAGTAGGTCTTATAATTCTTTTTTGAAATCAAGATAACTTTCATTAATTAAAGCAAGTTGTTACAAATATCTAATTGAACGACTTGTCTAATACAAGATGGTATCTCCTTTAATTCATAGAAATCACACTCAATTAGAAGGGCATCCTTGGCTAGCATGTGGGCTGCCATGTTTGAATCCCTCTTTGTGTGATAAAAACTCCAAGAAACAAATTCTTGTAAGACCTGTTTTGTATCTTCAATGATGAATCCTCCTTGGCTCTAATCAATAAATGTCTTCTGCATTCTCTCCACCACTTGGAGTGAGTCTCCTTCGAATATGACAGAGTGGAAACCACCCTTTTTGCAGAAGAGTACAACCATCATCATTGCATAAGCTTCAGCAGTGAATGGGGAGAGGTTTAGATTTCTTCTTGCTCGGATAGTACCAAGGACTTGGCCATTACAGTCTTTGAGAATAGCCCCAATGCCCATTAGACCTAGGGATTGGTTTATTGTAGCATCCCAATTTAGTTTGTAGAGCCCCTCAAGTGGTGTAGTCCATCTTTGATTTCTTCTAGAGAACACTGCACCCTGGCCATTTGAATTATTCTGTCTTGCTGTTTTGAAACATTTAAGATCATCTTGGGCCTTATGAATGATGGAGTTTGGATGCCTAAATTCCTTCTCATGCACAACTTCGTTCCTTATTGTCCATATTAGTCTCATAATTAAGCCTGCTTCCTTCATCATTGTTTTTGGTAGCTTTCCCATAATTTAGTGCCAAATTTCTTTTAAGGACTTGGCTTCTAGAGAGAGTTTTTGGATTGGTTTGCTTGCTTGGCTCCAGACATCTCGGGCTACACTGCAATTCCATAGGACATGACTTGATGTTTCTTCTGCAAGGCCACATATTGGGCAGTTGCTATCCTCCATGATTTTTTTCTTGAGTAAATTGGAGAATGTTAGTAGAGCTTCATTGCATGCCCTCTAGAGGAACATTTTAACTCCATTTGGGATCTGCAAGTTCCATATCCCTTTCCATAGGTCAGTATGGCCACTAGTAGTGGAGGGGCCAACTACATGGTTGGATTGAAGTTTTCTGTGAAGATGATAGCCACTCTTCACAGAGAATATGCCATTTTGAGTGCCACCCCAAATCAATCGATCTCCTCTATTTCCCAGGCTGATTGGGACAATTTTTATAAGTTTTACCTCTTGATGAGTGAATAGGTCAATGAGGCTTTTATCATCCCATTTCCTGAGAGAGGGGACAATTAAGTCAGCTACTACCTTCCTCTGGGTTGGGAGATCAAGTCTCTGCCTTGGGGCAAGGAAATGAGGTCTAGGGAGCCATCCATCCTCCCAGATCTTTACATGTGAGCCATCTCCTATCCTCCATTGCAAGCCTTCTTTTAGTAATTCAAGTCCAGCATGTAGGCTCCTCCAAGCCAGTGAAGGTCGTGCACCTACTTTTGCATCTAGTATAGAGCCATGTGGGAAGTATTTCTGTCTGAGAATGGTGGCTGGGAGTGATGTTGGGCATTGCAGCATTTTCCAACCATTTTTAGCCAGGAGAGCTATGTTGAAGCTGTTAAAATTTCTGAAGCCTAAACCTCCTTGATCTTTTGCTTTGTTGATCTAACTCCACTTTACCCATTGTATCTTGGTTTGATCTTCACTGAAGCCCCACCAAAATTTCCTTAGAACTTGGTCTAGCCTATTAGTGATGGACTTGGGAAGAAGAAAAATTCCCATTATGTATGTGGGAACGGCCTGCAGCACAGATTTAAGTAGCACCTTCTTGCCAGTTGCTGACAATTTATTTTTCTTCCAGTTATTAATCTTTGACCACACTCTATCAATCAACCCATGGAAACATGCCACATTTGTTCTTCCCACCATGGTAGGTTAGCCTAAGTATTTCCCAAATGATGCTATGGGAGTAACACCTGCAATTCGATTGATATTGGCTCTACATTCATTTTGTGTGTTTCTGCTAAAGTAGATGGTAGACTTTTCTTTGTTTAGTAGCTATCTTGAAGCTTGCTCATATATAGTCAGTAGGCTCATCAATCTTCTCCATTCTAGTGTGTTTGCTTTGCAAAAGATCATACTATCATCAACAAAGAACAAGTGGTTAACTTTAACAGATCCTCTTCCCACTGGTACACTTGATATCCTACCATTGAATTCTGCCTGAGACAAGAGATTTGAGAGGGCCTCTGAACAGATGATAAACAGGTAGGGGGATATGAGGTCCCCCTGCCTTAGGCCTCAGGTTGGCTTGGAAGTGGCCTGGGCTTCACCATTGAGCAGGATGGAGCAGGAGACAGAATTGATATAGTTCATCACTAGGGCAATCCATCTACTGTCAAATCCCATTTTGCACATCACTGAAGATAGAAAATCCCACTCCACTCAATCATAGGCTTTGCTCATGTTGAGTTTTAAAGCCATGTAAACTGACTTGCTTTGCATTCTTGTGGACATGGTGTGGAGGGTTTCATATGCCACCAAGATGTTATATGTTATGGCCCTACCTGAAACAAAAGCACTTTGGTTCAAAAAAGTAATGTCAGGCAGTATGAGTTTGAGTCTATTTGATAACACTTTTGCTACAACTTTGTAAATTACATCACATAGACTTATAGGCCTATAATTAGAGACTTTGGTAGGATTTTTGACCCTTGGGATCAATGATATGTAGGTGTTATTCACCCCATCTAAAGAACCTGCATTGTTAAGGATATTAAGCACAAAATTTGACACTTCCTTGCTTGTGATGTCCCAGTTGGATTGGTAGAACAAGGCTGGGAAGCCATCAGGGCGTGGGGATCCCATCCCTTTCATTTGGAAGACAGCACACTTGAATTCATCTTTTGTGAATTCCTGGAGGAGCAAAGCATTCATAGTGGCTGTGACTCTTTTGGGCATGTCCCTTATGCATTCTTCTATGCCTGATGGGGAGCAAGTGGTAAAGAGTTTTGAAAAATAACTTGTGAAAACTGCTCCAATCTATTCTTTGTCTGAAATCATCAGGTTCCTGTGGTCCATGATATGTGATATCTTATTAATTTTCCTTCTGTGAGAGGCATGCAAGTGGTAGAAAGTTGTATTCCTATCTCCTTTTTGTAGCCAATGTTGCTTGGCTCTTTATTTCCATTTCAATTCCTCTTTAGCTAAATTTTGATCAATTTCATTTTGTAGTTTTCTGACAGTTTCCAATTGGTCCCCTCTATCTACTTCTTGAAGCTCTCCTAGCCTTTTAAGTTTCTGTGTAATTTCTTTTGGAGTTCTTTTGTTGAATTTTGCATTCCATTTCCTTAGACCAGTTGCATAGTTCTTCAGCCTACTTCTCATAGTCTCAGTAGTAGACACCCCATATATTGGTACATCAGGCCTATTTGATAGTTGTTTCACACTCATTTTTTAAGGATCAAGCTGCTTCATATCTGCAACACTTAGCATGAAGCCTTGGTTGCTCTTGATGATAGCCCATAGAAATGACTAGAGGGGAATGGTCTGACTTCAAAGCTGAGAGTACATTGCAACATGACTCATTAAACCTTTCCATCCATTTTGGGTTAGTAAGAGCTTTATCCAACCTTTCCTTAGTAAAAAATGGTTCAATTTTGTTATTTGCCCAAGTAAACATGGGCCCTTTTGTCAGGATGGAGTTCAAGGAGCACCATTCAAGGGTGTTTCTGAATGATTCCATCTGTTTGTAGGGGTGAGGGGCCCCTCCCATCTTCTCAACTTGGCAGAAAATTTCATTAAAATCCCCACAACAGAGCCAAGGTGTTTTGTCAATTGGTTTGAGGGACTTGAGAAACTCCTAACTCAGGTGCCTTTTAGAAGTTTCTGGGTTACCATAAAAACCCGTGAAGAGCCATGGTTGCTCAGTACCAATAACTACATATGCACTGATATGCCATCTCGAATAATTGTGGATTGTTACATTGTCCCTTGTCTTCCAAAGTAAGGCTAAACCCCCATTACTCCCTCTACTGTCCATAACTAGACATCCATCGAAATTCAAATTATTACACACCTCTTCAATTCTTACTTTACTACATTTAGTTTCCATGAGAAATATCATGGTTGAGTAATTGTCCTTAACAAGGAGGTTAAGGGATCTAACTGACTGAGGGTTCCCAAGCCCTCAGCAGTTCCAAGCTAAGGTTCTCATTGGGTTTGGTAGGGCTGGAAACCATCCTTTGCCTTAGAAGTAATGTTCTCATTAGTGTCCTCCTACTTCCTTAATCTCTTCTGTTCATGCACCTATTTGTTGGTTTTTTCACATCTCCCCCTCTTGATCCCAGTTCGTAGGAAGGAATTAGAGATATCAGCGAGTGCTCCCCTCTCATTTTCTACATTCTTTGATTTCCTTACTCTAGGTTGCCTCTTCCATTTCTTAGCATGTGGTTCTTTAGGGTTCTTGCCCGATTGCTTACTAGGATTTGTCACAATCACATGGCATTTCCTTCCTTTGTTTGTGTCTAACTTTAGACTAAGGCCCATATTACTACTCAGTGGTCCCCCCTCGCTACTTTCCACTCCCTCTTGGCCCCCTCGAATTGTGACCATACTCTCAAGTTTTTCATTGAGGACCAAAGGTTCTTGTTTAGAGTCAAGGTCCATTTTAGTGTAAGTACTTGGCTGGCTTTTAGGCCCTGGTTCATCTTTGATTGAGATTGACTTATTTTGAGTTGTTTCTTTGCTGGCTCCCTGTTGTTGACTTCCATACTGAGTTCTTTTGTGGGCCTTAAGGATAAAGTCTGTCTTTTGCTGACTTTTGAGGTTTCCTTTGTTGCCAACCTACCGTGGCAGTCACGAGTTGATGTTTCTAGGTTTACCTCCACTCCTTTCTACTGCAGGTCTGCTTACAAAGCCTGCTGGCTAGTGCTGCTGCTTGTCCTAGGTTCTGCCCTGTCCCCACCTTCCTTCTCACCTTGCTGCCCACCGTGGTGGTGGCTTTTCCTTGGTGAGCCACCATACTTACGACCATAAAAAATGTTTGTGTTCATGGGTTGAGCTCATAACCATGACCTAAACTGCTGGAGATTGTAGTCATCACTTTGTTGATCAGTTTGTGGCCTCATGCAAGTTCTTCCTTTTTGCGACAATATACCACATTGAAAATAGAAATTCTGTAGTCATTCATATTTAAAGGAGATCTAGTGTTGTTTTCCATCGACCATGAGCCATTTGCCTAGCATCAGTGGTTTATAGAGATCCACCGCCACCCTTACTCGAAGACATCTTCCCCATGCACGTCCGTTTGCTCCTGCTTCAACTCTGATCACAGGCCCTATCGAAGAGGCAAAATCCTCACCAAATGTCTCTATCATAGTGACTAGAGGAAGGTTATGAAGCTGGACCCAAAATGGTTCATAACGAAATTGTAGTGCATTAATGGACTGAGTTTCATCAACCTCTTGAATAGCTAGCAGGCTTCTGTCAAAGAACCAGGGTCGTCCACCGAGGACCTTTTCCTTGTACACCATTTTTTGGAATTCTATCAAGAAGCTCTGGTCACCTAACTCTTTGAACCTAACCCATCCCTCCAGCCTCTACACCTGGGAGGTGACTCGAAATGCTTCACTATTAACACTCTTGTCCACCATTGCCTTCCCCACAATGCATTGTTTTCCAAGTCCTTCGAAACCTTGGGGGTTTTCCTATTAACATGAACTTTCTTCCTTTGACAACTGCAGCTTCTCCCAACGTTTTGCTATGTCCTCAGTTACGTCCATTGTAGACTAGGAAAACTAGTAAACAAAAGAACTCAGCTCACACAAGTGAGACCTAAGCCTTTGAATCGTCAAAGGCACTCTGGAACCTTACGGTTTCTCATGAGAGGAAGGAAGGCACTCGTTCGCAGTAATTCATAGGTCTTATAATTCAAATCCGTATTAGTTTGCATAATCAGCAAGGCAAGTTGATATGGAGATCAATGCAAAGGGAGATTTTACAGTTAAAAATGCACATCACTTACAATGGGAACTGCAAGAAAGGAAACATGGGCAAAACTCAAAATAGAATTCCCATCAAGAGGAATGGACTAGACTATGGAAGCTTGCAATACCTCAAGCAACCAAGAATTTTTTGTGGAGAGCATGCATAAATATTCTACCTACCAGGGTCAATTTGAGAAAAAAAAACAAGAAGAGATTCTGCAAGACTCAAGCTGTCCTATATGCCTTAGGGAACAAGAAACTACTGAACATATCCTATGGGAGTGTGCTTCTGAAATTTATATTCTAAGTCAAAGTTCTAGAAAAATTCAAAAAACAAAGTTTTCTTGCAACAGCTTCAAGGATCTCATGTAGGACATGTTCAACAAGCTTAGCAAGGAAGAGTTGTCAGAATTAACTCTAATTCTCTGAACCACATGGAGGAGAAGAAATGAGTTAGTTTTTAATAATTTTCTTAGTGATCCAAAGAATGTGAAGCACAGAGTGAAAAGCATGTTGTCTGAATTATCTATATCAAACCCTGATGAGGATGCTCAGGATTTAACTACATGCAGTAGAAGGGTTACCTGAGAATGTCCATCTCAAGGTATTTGTAAAATAAACTGGGATGTGGTAGTTGACTCAAAGCAATGTAAAATAGGCATAGGAGTTGCTGTAAGAGACGAGGAAGTGAATTTTTTGACAACTTTGAGGTAGCAATAGGAAGCACTTCTAGATCCACTTCTATAGAAGTAACTGTAGCTCCTAAAGCAATCAATTTTGGGCTTGAATTGAGAATGAAAAAGGAAATATTAGAAGGGGGATCCAAGATAATGGTTAATGCAGTGCAACAAAAAAAAAAGGATGAAAGCTATTTTGGAATGCTTATCTTTGATATTCAAACAACCATGGCTAGATATGAAAATTGTTGTTTAAGTCACGTATGTCGTGAAGGCAATGAAGTTGCCCACAAGTTAGGCAAGGCTACTATATGTGAGACAGAATGTATAATTAACATAGAAGACCTTCCTAACTACTTAATGTCTATGTAATAGTGCAAGTTATTAATGAATGAGGTTTTAAAAAAAAATATTAGAGCATAATATAAATATACTATACTATAAATTGCATCCACCGCAATTAGATTATCAAGTGTTCTAACAGTTTATACACCTTTTCAAATGCGCACAATTTGTTTGAAAGTAATTAGTTAGACCTGTTCAAATGTACCTGCGTTCACGATACAAATGAAGCGTCATAATTTATTCTAAAAGCTTCATGAATCCACAGTTCAAATGGAACAATTGTTGTTTGAACTATCAAAAAAAATTTGTTTGAACGAAAAATTTGGTTCAAACAGATGAATTCATTCTAATAAACCGTTCAAACTTAAAAATACTAGTTCGAACGTGACTATTCGAGGCACAAGACCCAGTTTGAATATCAAACAGTTCATATTTTTACAAAACCATTTGAATACTCACCGTCATTCAGCACCAATCTCCACTATATTTTGACCATTTTTTAAGTTGAAAATGGGGTCAAATTTTGAATTGAATCTGACTCCTTTTGTGCATTTTCCATCTTCCACACATGGCATTTGGCTGTAGAAATGATGTTCACTCCATGTAAATTTGTATGCTCAAAACCGACAATTGTTGATGAGTTGTTGGTTTTTCAGTTTGGTTTTAGATCGACTCAGCCATGGATCTTCATGGCTTTGCTCGTTCGAACGGCTTGAAAACTGTTCGAATAGTTTTTGCCAAATAGACATTTTCTAGTTTGAACATGGCACTACATGTTTGATTAGAAAAAAACTGAGTTAACTATTCTTCCTAATAAATTTACTCTATTTGAATCGATAAACATTAGTTTGAATGTTATTAAATTACCAGAATGATAGCCAAATGATGATGTTGTTCAAACAATATATTTATTTGTTCAAATGTGTATAAACCATTTGAACAAGTGTCACTTTTGTTTGAACGATGTTATTTAGCGTTCGAATAGGCTACCTTTTAGTCTGAACGTATTATTTTCTTTTTAAACAATACTCAGTTTAATATAATACAACTTTTCATTTTATTTATATTCATTGTCTATTTGTTTTATTACCATTGAATTAATAGCATATGTTGGAAGGAAACATGGGAGGGAGGGCCAACCTAGCAATGAAGCTAATGAGCTGAGGAGGCCAATATTAGTTGAGTGGGATATCATTATAGAATACTTCTGTGATTTTGTTTGGGATGGGAGGAGCCTATTATTTATTATCACCGATATAGGATAGGGCCTAAATTGTTAGTAGAGGGGGGATGGCCTATCCTGACATGGTCAGTGAGCTTTATCGGGCCATGGGTCAGGTAGAGGCTAATGAGGAGTCCTACTTGTTCGTTATACGTGAAGTGAGTATTACTATCTCAGGATACATTATCGCTGACTTTCTTGGGATCCTTTGTGAACTTGGTGCATACTCTGCACAACAACTGGATGCAGGGATAGATGATGAATATGCCATCAAGGATGAGACTCCAGCAGACATCAGTCCCATGCACAATGAGATTCGTTAGTTGATGCATGATGATTCGGCTCCTCTATATGATGGCATCAAGGTGATCAAACAGGTTGATTGTATCGCATTTTTTTGAATGTTGAATTTGATTGTCTCCCATAATATTGATCCGAAGAAACACAAGACTGACTTTGATATCGAACGAACTCAATTTATGTTATAGATAGCATGAGGAGAGCCAATTGCTCTGCCTCTATATTTCCTCATCTACATCCGTTCTAAGCCACGGTATTCTAGTGGAGGTAGTCTACCGTATGCATTGATGATCTCTGATCTCCTAGTCCAATCAAGAGTTCATTTACTAATGACAGAGCATAGGCAACTACAGATCAGGCCTCTTAACAAGATCACCTTTAGAAAGAGCGAGGGCAACTTGTAGAAGGCTTACATTAATGTTCTAGTCCAAGATAGTGGCATGGAGCGTGGTCCAGCTTCTACTGATGCAAGTGTTGATAGACAGGCTGTAGGTGCTACTACCATAAAGAGGTGATCCCTGCTCGAGGAGTATCACACACTTTTGATCCAGTACATGGAGAGGATCGTGAAAAGGATCATTGTGCCCATCATGGTTCGGTGTCAAGAGATTGATGGATGCGTTACTGTGGTCCAAAAGGGTTTGGATAGTCTTACATATCAATTTTGAGTTTTGGATTTGACTTTTTGTTTGTATCGAACATTATCATTTTAATTAATATATCATTTTTATTTGTTATATATAGAAGCTATCTTGTTTCTTATAAAAAAATATTTTATTTATTTTACTTACTAGTTGACAATATGAAAATTGACATTCCCTAGAAGGTATTTTTTATTACAAGTTTCTTGTTTTATTTTATTTTATTATTTTTTATTTTTTATTTTTAAGAAGAGGATGATACCCCAATTTTATTAATAGCCCTCGTTTATGGCAGAGGAAAACCGTGGTAACAATTAGGACACTTGGGATTTACAACTATTTAGAGACAACCATCCCATGCATCAAAACTAATATAATAAAAAGGCCTATACAATAAATTGTATCGAAAAACAGGCAACCAATCTACACAAGCCTATTATATAAATCAAAACCGAACAAAACAAAAAGACAAGCATACCAATGAAAATCTAATAAAAATGTGCTGAAGGTAATCCTGAATAATTTATATGAATTAAACCTCTCAACCTTCGAGGAATATTCCCAAACTTGTGCTAGTCAAAACTTGACCCTGTCGCCCCCTGTTTGGCCAACCAATCAGCCACTTGATTTCCTTATTTGAAAATATGATTCATGGAACAAGTCATAGAAGCCATGATATCCATAATTTACTCCCAGAAGTCCTCCAAATATCATACCCCTCATCTTCTTCGCTTCCATCATGAAACTACCGTCATAGAATCAAGTTCAATTTCAACAAAATTTCTACCCAAAGAAATGCAAACCTTTAGGCCATGAAGAAGGGCTAATAATTTAGCTTTGTTGTTTGAACCAACTCCAATATGTGAAGCAAAAGCATGAACCAACTGATCACGATCATCTCTAATGATACCATCAATGCCAGAAGAACCGAGCTTGTCAAGATTTTTCATAAATAATTAATCCGCATATGTAGATTTTTCATCTTTTGAAAATGATAATTAATAGACTCAAATAATATTTATTTTTAAAATATTTAAATGTTTTTCAATAAATTTCTACAATTAAATTTATTTCGATTGTCTACGTTGCCATTAAAATGACTCTTATGAGAATTCAAATGGTTTATAAATCTATTCAAACGTAAAAAGACCATTTGAATGGTATAGCAATCATCTCCACCAGATTTATTTATAACTTCTCTTAAAAAAAATTTGTTCAAATGATTAAATATTGTGTTCGAACAATTTCTAACTTTCCTCGAGCACAATTTTGTATACGTTCCCGCCACAACTATTATTCAAACAATTATATTAACATTTGAACGTGAATTACAATTCTGTTCGAACGTGTATGGATACATTCAAACCATATAGCAACCATCATTGCTAGATTTAATTATAACTTCCCACCAAATAATTAGTTCGAATGATTAAATATCGAGTTTGAATGGGTTATACCTTTCCCCTGACATAATTTTATATACTTTTCCACCACGACTATTATTCGAACAGTTATGTAAACATTCGAATGTGAATTGCAATACTGTTCGAACGTGTTTGTGAACATTCAAACAGGTTTTTTTTAGATGCTATATTTCAATCTAGAAAGTCGAGTTCAAACTTGTAGAAAGCCTCTTCTATGTTTGGAGAAGAAATTTAATTTTTGTTTCAAATAAGTACATTTGTGGTGAAATTTAATTCATCCCTAAAATTTTCCTTTCTAAAGATCAAATTTCTTGTAGTGTCATGGGGTCTTTTTGCAAAAGCTTAGATGGCTAGAGATTGCTACTACTTGAGCCGGTTGGGTGTTCTTGCTAAAATGGATGTTTTACTTGTCTTTGTTAATGGTTTGGCAAAACCATCTCTTGTAAGTACTGTCGAGGACTAAGCTTAATGCTTTCGTATCTCTGTCGGTGGTTTGATTGAAAATAACAAGATTATCGACTTCTATTTCCTTATTGTTCTTGATCAAAAAGATGAAGCCTAGAAAAAGTTTTTGTGCTGATGATAAAATGAAATGGGGAGAGGGGTCATGGCCATTTATGAATCTTGTTAGTTTCATCTTTATAAAATGCTATCTTGGTTAAAAGAAAAATTGAAGAAATTCCTTATAGAGTCCTTCTACAGTCACCGCTCAGTCCTCCCGCTCGTTTCTCCCGCTTAACGTGTCCTGCTACATGTGATGCCACGTGTCATTATATATATATATATTAAAAATAATAAGGAAAGAACAAAACGCAAATGGTAAGTTGCACTTCAAAAAAAAAATTTGAAGTTTCTGAAATGAGCCATCCCAGACCTTCGACGGGGGCTAAACTCATTGTGAGGGGAAATTGTGGTAGACGCTAGGTGGAACTGGGTGGTTGCAGTGGTTGTGTAGGCAAGGTGAGCGGCTATGCACTGAGAGAGAGAGAGAGAGAGAGAGAGAGAGAGAGAGAGTGATGAGAGAGAAAGCGAAGAAAGGGACAGAGAGTAAGCCGAGAGAGGGAGAAACGAGAGGGTGCCGGTGGCTTACCATGAGAAGGACGACGGACCTGGGGTGGCACAAGCGGCGGTTTCTGTGGAGTTAGAGGCGAGGTGGAGGGGCTAGCGACATCGTTGCCTTCACCGACGTGTCACGGGACTGAAATTGAGACGTGAGGGGGAGGTTTCGTTGTTCTGGTTTTTAGTGAGTAAAACAGGGGGATGACTTTTCGTGGTTTCCGGTTGTTGGCATTATGTGTATGGTGCAGGTACGGTGGTTCGCATCGCGGCTATGGTGACTTAAGGAGAGTGCAGTGGATTACGGAGGGAGATTTATGTTCTGTTTTGGGTGTAAGAAAACAGAGGTCGTTTTCTTTGGGTGTTAACCGAAAGGCATGTGGCTCACGGTGGTGTTAACCATGGTGGTTAGTGGTATGCATGGGCATCTCATGGTGACAGTGTGGTGGTCATTTATCATTTTTGGGGAGTTCTCCAGCAATCGGCCTCAACAAAAACGTCACTTTTCATTGCATTTTTCTCATGTGAGTTTCCTAGCAACATCGGCCTCCAATATCCCTTGTAAATGAAGTTTCCAATTCAAAAATAAAAATTCACAAAAAACTCGATCCAATAAACTGTCTAGGAAAACAATACAAACATTCTCTTCTTTTTCTTGTTACACTCATCTCAGTTTTCTTGCAGCCAAACAGCAAACATGGATTTTAGCACATAAGAGAATGTGAAAGAATTACTAGCTAAAATATTAAAATGTGCGTACCACCAAAGGCAAACGTAGATCCAACATCAACACGGAGCAATAACAGCTAGACGAAAATTATAAAGAACTTTATATATTTAGAAGAAAATTAACATGGAGACGCAACACTTATTGACGAGAAGGTATGAACCGTAAGACCTACCCAATCCCAAACGCTTCAATTTATAAAGAAAAAAGAAAGCTGTTAAGAGGCGAAGAGATAAAATAAAAGATAATTGAATTATTGAAGTTAGCTTCATGTTAACGAACAAATGGTTCCTGTAATAATTTCCCATGAAAATAACAAGTTTCAGACAAATACGTGTGGTTTGGCTTGCGTACGATGGGATTCAAAGAAAAATCTGGGTTTGGCTTGCAGACGATTGGATTCGAAGAAAAATCTATGGGTTTGGCTTGCGAACGATGGGTTTGGAAAAGAAGAAGAAAAATAAACGAGAGCGAAGAAGAAAATTGTGCATTCAAATTATTTTTTAGTATTATTTAAAAATCAGACCACGTGGATATTCCACGTCAAGCGGGAGAGAAGAGCGGGAGGGAGGAGCGGGAGGAGTAGCATTTCTCTTCCTTATATAACCTAATATCGTATAAGCCACGTTTTCCTCGTTTAGTCGTTTAGCTTAAGAAAAATGATATTTAGAATTATAAAATGCGTAAAAATTGTGTGCTCTTCTGAAAACAAAATTAGTAAATATATGATTTATATATATATAAAAAAAAAGAATTTTGTAATTACATGAGACCCGTCTTATTTTAAAAGAAATGCATAATATTTTTATTAAAAAAAAAGTGCAATATTTATATAAAATATAACTCCATAACTATATTTAGCAATGCTGTCATAGAGACGTCATTGTTTATGCCTAGACGTCACAACTCACCCTATAAAACTTTGTCCTAACTCCTAAATTCTTACACGCCGCTTATAGTCATTACATTTGCATAGCAGGAAACGAAAATGGAGTCGATTACTTCGCAATCCTTCTATCTACCAGTTCTAGTTGTTGCCGCCACCATCTTCTTCATCCTTCGCCTACAAAAATGGCAAAGCAGGTCGCAGTCACAGTCACTGAGGCCACCCTCACCGCCAGGCCTCCCAATAATCGGTCACCTCCACCTCCTCACTGACATGCCCCACCACTCCTTGGCCCAGATTGCCCACAAACTCGGCCCCATCATCCACCTCCGGCTCGGCCGTGTCCCTACGGTCGTCGTCTCCTCCGCTCACCTAGCCAAGCTCGTCCTTAAAACCCATGACCACGTCTTCGCCAGCCGCCCTCAGCTCATCTCCGCTCAGTATCTCTCCTTTGGCTGCTCCGACGTTACTTTCTCACCCTACGGCCCCTACTGGAGGCAAGCCCGAAAGATCTGCGTCACCGAGCTGCTCAGCTCGAAACGGGTCAGCTCGTTTCAGCTCATTCGAGACGAGGAAGTGAATCGGCTGCTGAGATCCGTGTCAGCTCAGTCGGGGTCGGAAATCGACCTAGGCGAGTTATTCTTCAAATTGGCAAACGACATCCTGTGCCGGGTGGCGTTCGGGAAGAGGTTCAAGGAGGAGTCGGGAGAGGGACAGAAGCGCCATCTTGTTGGGGTTTTGACAGAGACACAGGCGCTGTTTGCCGGGTTTTGTTTGGGTGACTTCTTTCCCGACTGGAAGTGGGTGAACTCGCTGAGTGGGTACACAACGAGGTTGACCAGGAACCTAGAGGATCTGAGAGCAGTCTGCGATGAAATTATCAAAGAACACGAGGAGGAGAAGATCAAGGGTAGTAGCAGCAGTACGGTGGGGAAGGAGGACTTTGTTGATGTTCTGCTTCGGGTGCAACAACGAGACGACCTGGAGGTTCCCATTACAGATGATAATCTCAAAGCGCTTGTCCTGGTAATTTCTCGATCCCACACTCCCAAATAAAATTCTTTTTCAGCCCATTAATACAGATGATGAAAAATGCTGTAAAATGCATAATCGTTAAAAAAAAAAAAAAACATAGAATTCACTATTAAATACTATTGGATGGGTTAAAATTACTCGAGTATTAATTTTGAAAATATTTTATTATTATTTTTTATCGACTTTTAATTATTTATTATTATTTAATATTTTAAAAATTCTATATAGAATAACTTTTCTATATATTTTTACCCACTGAGATGAATATTAAAAACATTGATATATTCATTATTTTTAATATTTTTTTATTATTTTTTATTACTATTTATAAAATATATAAAATTATCTCATTATCTTAACATAAACTTGAAGGTGACATATCAAAAAGTTAATTTTTATTTATTTATTTATTTATATATTTTTATCTGTATATCATAGAGTTGAGAGCGGAATAAGACAAGAAGTCGTAATTGCAAATTTATATTTTTTTAAGATGAGTTTTGTTATTAATCAGCCACTTTCTTCCTTATCCCGCAACTGAATTTTGTAGTTTTTTTTAATTTTTTTTAAAAAAATTAACGTGAAACCCATCTCTCCTCCCTCTCTCTCTCTCTCTCTCTCATCAAACTCCCCAGGCATCTCTCTCATCAAGCACTCTCTAATCGACCTCTCTTTTTCTTTTAAGATAAGCAAGAAACTGCTGATGTTGACTGCAATTAATATCTTAGAATAAAGAAGACAGTTTCGTGTTCACTTTTGGCACTCCATTGTATGCATGACTGCTGACCTGTCTTCTTCTTCAACTCGTTCAATTATTTCAACTACGGCTTTTTTTCTGAAACGTCTTGGATCCGATATCCGCATGACTGTCACGTGTCTCGTAATTGACAAGGGAATTGTATAGAGAAAGGGAAAAAACAAAACTGAAACTTTTTTGTACATGCTTCAAACCATATTTTTAGGTTTTCCGTTTCAATAAATTTTCAATTTTTTTTTTCTTTAAACCAGATATTTCATATTTATGAATTTTAAAAAATATTATTTCAAATTAAGTTATGTTATATACAGTTATTTTTATATATTTTTTATATACTCTATTAATATGATTAATTACATTAATTTTTTTTAATATATAATCAATCATATATCGGTAGAGTATGCAAAATGACTGCACATCGAATTTTGAGTAATGCTATATATAATTATTTTTGATACTCCATGTGCACTCTACTGATGTGATTGACTGTATTAATTTTTTTAATATACAACTAATCACATCAATAGAATATACAAAAGAATACGCAAAATTAACTTAATATAAATTTTTTGTAGAATTTTTGTTTCAAATTTTCTTCCACTCATTATGTAAATATAAAAATCAAAACAATTTTGATAAAAACCAAAATAAAGAATTTAAAACATTATATTCAAACTTTTCAACTGATCTACCATATAATATATATATATATATATATGTATGTGTATATATCTATTTTCACACACTCTAATTTGTTTAATTTGTGGCTGTAGTGGAGTACATGAAGCTTTACCTAATGAACACATCTTTTCGTTAATTTGTCACAGGACATGTTTGTCGCGGGAACGGATACATCATCTGCAACACTAGAATGGACAATGACGGAACTTGCTCGACACCCCATGGTGATGAAGAAAGCTCAGGAAGAAGTTCGAAACATAGCATCCGGCACAGGAAAATTTGAAGAAAGCCATCTTCCACACCTTCATTACCTGAAAGCAGTGATAAAAGAGACGATGCGGTTACACCCACCAGTCCCTCTCCTAGTTCCTCGAGAATCTATGGAGAAATGCAACCTCGATGGCTACGAAATACCTGCGAAAACCAGGGTTCTCATCAACACTTATGCCATTGGGAGGGACCCAAAGTCATGGGAAAATCCTCTGGAATACAACCCTGAGAGGTTCATGGATGTTGACATTGATGCCAAGGATCAGGACTTCAGGTTTCTACCATTTGGAGGAGGCAGAAGAGGCTGTCCGGGTTATTCATTTGCATTAGCCACGGTAGAGATTGCATTGGCTCGTCTCTTGTGTCATTATGACTGGGCATTGCCTCAGGGAGTTGGTGCAGATGATATGGATCTTGGCGAGATTTTCGGGCTTGCGACAAGAAAGAAGACTCCTATCGTTCTTGTTCCAACAGCCAATCCGCAGTATGAGTTCAAGGGTTGATGAGGATACTTGGTGATGGTAGCGGTCACGTCATGATCAAGTGCAGTGATCTGATTCTAAAATTAAGCTGTTGAGGAAAGTTTGGATTTGTTCCAGGGGGTCTAAACGCCATTAATTTGCTGTATCATGTACCATTAATTCCTTATGCTTGCCTGATATTGATTCCGATGGGACGTGGCCAAGAGTACTGAAGGAGTTCGATGTCTCGTTTTGGTACGATCGAGGAGTTAATTGGTGTTTTACATATGTGAGGAAATGAAATGTTATTTTAAAAATTAAATAAGATATTATTATAATATAATTTTTTAATTTTAATTTTATTTTAAAATTTAAAAAAATTAAATTATTTATCAAATATGTAAAAATTTATGATAATAATAATAATAATAATAATATAATATAAAATGAAATAAAATATTTTAAATAATGAAACGGGGACTTTTATATTATTATTTTAGAAGTGTACGAAAAGTCTTCACATGTTGGTTGGGCAGGCTTTGTCCTTTTATGTCTGTGGAAAATCATACACAGCGTACACTTTAAAGTTATTTTGGTAGCTTTTAAATGTATTTTCTTTTAAAATATAAAAAAATTTCTTAAAATGCCATTCCATTACATTTTATATTTTAAAAATATTATACATTTTACTATTTTGCTAGACTAATCTCTCTACATGTGGGATCTTATTTATTAAAAGTAAACATTTTTAATTACTTTCTCTTTCTTCATGTGATTTTTCATTTAAAATAATAAAAAGTATAATTTTTAAATGATATGAAAAAAATAGATAAGTTAATATATGGTATATTGTAAAAATTAGTATGTAAAATTTAAAAAAATGACTTTTGGTGATATATTTTGAAGGAGATGATAGAGAAGCCATTGATAGTGCTCTTATATATCATAGCATTTCTATCCCATTGTCTATAATTTGCTTTAAATTTTAATTAAAATCACATTTTTTTATAACTTTTTTAAAATTTTACTCATTTTTTAAAAACCTCATACATCATTTTTTTTTATAATTTCTTTAATTTATTAAAATAATTTTTCTCTATTTTTTCTTTATTATGTCTTTCTCTCACCATTATTCACAATTTTTACTACTCACTCTTGTCTTTTTCTTCCGATGAGCATTTCCAATTTCTACATATATCTTAAATCCGAAAAAGCTGAGTTTATAATCCAATACGCGAATAGTTTTCATATTAATACGATTAATAAATATTCATCTTTTTCAACGATTTTTTAATAGTAACGGAAAATTTCAAAATTTGGCACTGAAAAATATATCCATATCATTTTATAAATTCTACATACAAGTACTAATATTAGCCATTCAAAGTAGCTCCAAAACACAAATGTTATGTGCGAATAATAAAAGCAAGTTATAATTACATTTACTGAAATGTCCATATACCGAGCCCAAAAGTTTAGTACATGTCGCCATAATTAGAAATTTCTAAAATAAAATGCCAAAACTAATAACAACGACATCGCTAATGATTATGACAAAACCACCCTCGCTAATGTCTAGCTTCCTCCTTTGCAGCTGCCGAATGATGATGGTTTTGTCATCATCTACACATTACCAGAATTACAAACTAGTAGAGCAAAATCAAAGCACGCAAAAAAATTGAAATACAAGTCTCTAAATAACAGTGAAAATGGCAAGCATTTGTTAGACAAAACTAAACATGAAATTTTGTCCATCACGGATTAGTCCTACCGGCAAGCGTAGACCCAATAAGAATGCACATCACAGAATAGTTATGATAGCAAGTTTAGATCCAAAGAATGCACATTGTGGCAATGGCAGCAAGTTTAAACCCAAATAATGCACATCATAGAGAAAATGGCTGCAAATTCAGACCTAATGAAGCATGCTAATGGGTAAACTTGGACCAAAATCATAAGCATTTCGGACAGACCCAACACCATCAATGGCAATGGACATCTACGATAGATCACAAAGTAATCAAAGGGAGAAATCATAGATAAACCACGGCATTTGGGATGAACAATGAAGCATGCAAATGGGTAAAATCAGACCCAACACACAAGCATTTTGAAGGATACAAATCAGACCCAACAACATCAATGACAATGGACATATACGATAAATCACAGAGTAATCAAAGAGGAAAATCATAGATAAAAATCAAGGCATTTGGGATAAACAATGAAGCATGCAAATTGGTAAAATTAGACCCGAATCATAAGTATTTTGAAGGATACATGATTATGTCCTAAGAATAATGTGGTAGTTGTAACACAGTTTTGGGGTGTCGATTCCACAGGCAGACAAATTAAAAGAATAGCAGAAAGAACAAAAAAGTTAAATAAAAATATTAAATGATTAATGAAGAAAAAAGATTAATTTTAAATGCAAATTAAAGTGAAACAAAGTTACTAACGGAAAAAATAATCAAATTGATGAACAGTAGAGAGTCAGAAATCCCTTGCACAAATATAATATTTTAATTATTCTTTATTCATTGAATAACTCAATTGGGAATTCAATTCTTGAAATTCTCAATCGGAAGTTATAGATTTATAAACCAAAATTAAACCAAATGTAATCTTTTGAAAAATCATTCACTACTTTTAAAATACGTAAATTATTATCCCTATTGAGAAAATCCAACGACGACAATATACTCAGGGAGCGATATTGCAGCAAAGAACTTAATCAATATAGATAAATAATTGATCCAAACATAATCAAAGAACCAATCCATTCAATAGAAAAAGTATGACTGAATCCATAAACAGAATAAATTCTATGATTATTCGAAGAAGAAAACATCAACAATAAATTGAGAATGATAAAATAAAATAGTTTTAATAATTTAAAATCAAATACATAAATTAAAAATACAATCTAATGTGCAAGTTAATCTATAGCCCTATTTGAGAATTTAGTTACCCATAATTATAATAGACAACAAAAATCTCAAGAGAAAACTGAAGTGAATGGCAGCCATGGAAGTGATTTCTCATCTCTTCAAATCTGCCTATTGTGCCACTTATCTTCATCTATTTCGTACTAATGATATGCTTATATAGGGTAGGAAAAAACCCTAATGTCTTCATAATTTTTGCATAAAAAAATAGCCTAAATTTTAGCACTCATCTTGGCAGCTACGTACGCACTTCAGGAGTTCGAATTTGAAAATCCTTATTAGAGACAAATTTATATAACTTTAAGATAAATTTCTAATGCATCAAGAATAGTATCAATTCGATATGTGAATAAAACGTTATGGTCCAAATACTAAAGTATGTCCAGACTGTCTCCTAACAAATTTCGGATTTAGATTTCTTGCAGTTTCCTTTTATGATTTTTTTTTTCTTGATCCAAATTGCTCTCAAACCCCATGAAGCTTTTCCTTTGAATTTGATTGGGTTTTGACTTGCTCTTTTATAAATTCTGAAATTAAACATAAAAAAACTGTTTAGGAGTATCCAAACGTAAATAGAAACTTAATTCAAGAATACACATTAATTTCTATGATTTATATTCACATTTTAGCATTTTAATTAAATAATAGGGTATTTAGAACGCACTTTCACGCACTCATCAATACAAATCAGACCCAACACCATTAATGGTAATGGACATCTACGATAAATCACACAGTAATCAAAGGAGGAAATCACATATAACCCTCGACATTTGGGATAAACAATGAAAGATGCAAATAGGTAAAATTAGTCCCAAATCACAAGCATTTTGAAGGATACAAATCAAACCCAACACCATCAATGGCAATGAACATCTACGATAAATCATACAGTAAATTAAGGGGGAAATCACAGATAGCCTACGACATGTGATTACTCCCAAAGAATAACGCAATAGTTGTAGCACAGCTTTGGGGTGTCGATTCTACAGGGAGACAATTTAAAAAAATAGTAGAAGGAACAAAGAAACTAAAGAAAAATATTAAATAAGTAGTGGAGAATAAAGATTAATTTTAACTGCAAATTAAAGTGAAGCAAAGTGGTTAACAGAAAAAGTACTCAAATTTGACGAATAGTAGAGCGTTGGTAATCCCTTGCACAATTCTGATATTTTAATTATTATTAATTTATTGGATAACTCAATTGAGAACTCAATTCTCGAAATTTTCAATCGGAAGGTATAGATTTATAAACCAAAATTGAACCAAATGTAATCCTTTGAAAAATCATTCATCACTTTTAAAACACATTAATTATTATCTCTATTGAGAAAATTCAACGACAACAATATACTCAGGGAGCGATATTGCAGCAAATAACTAAATCAATATAGATAAATAATTGATCCAAACATAATTAAAGAACTAATCTATTCAATAAAAAAAGTATGACTGAATCCATAAACAGAATAAATTTTATGATTATTCGGAGAAGAAATCATCAACAAATGAATTGAGAATGATAAAACAAAAGAGTTTTAGCAATTGAAAATCAAATACATAAATTAAAAATAAATTAGAAATACCATCTAATGTGCAAGTTCATCCCTAACCTTACTTGAGAATTTAGTTACCCATAAATATAGTGAATAACAAAAATCTCCAGAGAAAATTGAAGGGAACGGCAGCTATGGAAGTGATTTTCTCATCTCTTCAAATCTTCCTCTTGTGCCTCTCTTCCCCCTTATTTCATGCTAATGATATGCTTGTATAGGGTAGGAAAGAAACCCTAATGTTTTCTTAATTTCCGCATAAAAAAGTCACCTAAATTTTAGGACTCATCTTGGTAGCATGTAGTCTTTCAAGAGCTTGAATTTGGAAATCCTTATTGAGACAAAGTTATAGCCCTTTAAGATAGCTTTTTAATGAATCAAGAATCGTATCAATCAGGTATGTGAGTAAAAAGTTATGGTCCAAATATTAAAGTATGTCCAGACTGTCTCCTAGCAAATTCTGGATTTGGACTTTTCGCAGTTTCCTTTTATGATTTTTTTTTTCTTTTTTCTCTTGATCCAAATTTCTCTCAAATCCCATGAAGCTACTCATTTGAATTTGACTGAGGTTTGACTTGCTCTTTTACAAATTCTGAAATTAAACATAAAAAACTGTTTAGGAGTATCCCAATGTAAATAGAAACTCAATTCAAGAATATCCATTAATTCCTATGATTTCTATTCACATTTTAGCATTTTAATCCAATAATAGGGTATTTAGAGTGCACTTTTGAATACTCATTAGCATGGAGGAATAAACAATGAAACATGCAAATGGGTAATATCATACCCAAATGAGAAGCATTTCGAAGTAAACCCTAACTCAAGAACAAATAAACCACGGCATCGAGGGATAAACTAAAGTGTGCAAGAATGATAAATATGGAATCGCGAATAGTATCAACAGTGAATATATGAGAGAGAGAGAGAGAGAGAGAGAGAGAGAGAGAGATGGCTGGTGCGGGTTGAAATCGAATAGTTTAGGATTGGGATGGACACCCATATATGGAGAACCACTGTAGCATCCCTGAAAGTTAACCCTAAAATGGGGAGCATGATGGAGGTTGTATTTGGGGTTGGGAGCATGATGGAGGTTGTATTTGGGGTTATCCCCAAATACAAACCCTATTATTTAGGAAAAAGTCCCCTCTAGGGAATCGGATGGGACTGCTTGGAGTTGCTATTTAGCAAAACTTCAATTTAAAAGCTTTATAAAATTAATCTGTTTGGTTTGGAGTTTGAGAATATTAAAATTATTTTTGAAGGTTTAACAACCATATTTTTTTATTAAAAAAAATTGTGAATTGGTTGTTAGGGTTGTGCTTCCGAATACATACCCACCCAGGTAAAATTGGTTATAACTCGAGCGAGTATATGATTTTAACTCCATTTTCCTTTGTTAATTCTAGTTTTTTTAAATGTTGTTTTGCATGTGCAAAACCAACATCATTTTGAAATATATTTTTTAAAAGACCTGGTTACGAATAACCGGATCCGATGATAACCATCCGAATTCACCTAGATTTTTGGGTTTCATGTAATACCTAGGGTCCAAGCCCACTGTGACGCCCCCAAATTTCGCTTGGGATTGAACGGACATTTGAAGCATCCAGACATGCAACACAAGGTTACCTGCCCCCGTTCATGACAGATAAGATGCAATGTTCCTAACATGCATCTAGCATTATGCAATATTCGCAGCGGATAATTTTTCTCTTTAGCAAAACTATGCACCAAACCAAAAATATCCCAAATACTTGAAACATATTTCATACATAAAGGCATACTAAAAAGCCGTGATCACCACACTAGTCTAAAATGGTTGTGATCAAAAGAATACTTGAGATACAACTCCAAAAGTACAAGTATTAACCTAAGTTAAATACTATACCATCATCAACATCGCACCGTGGCCTAGTCGACCGTATTCAGTTGGTCAGATTCCAATTCTCCTTTGGGTCCTGTAACAAGATCTACCATTCGGGGGAATGGTAGTTGGGACTACCACAGTGAGATTTGATTACAAATCTCAGTAAGTTAACATAAAACTCACACACAGGTTAAAAATGCATGCATGGCAGTAAAAGCATAAATGCATAATTATAGTCATACATAAACATAGTATAACTTGACATATAGCATGACTTAACCAGAACTTAAGCGTGAACTGAACTTGACTTAACATGGCATGAACTTAAGCTTAAAACATAACATGAACAAACAACATAACATGAACATGAAACATAACATGGACTTGAAATATAGCATGAACGTAAACCTGCATAACATAAATAAGAACTTGAAAATAACATAAACTTGAACATAACATGTACGTGAGTATAACATAACATGGACTTGATCTAAAACTTGACTTATCATGTATTTGATCTGAAACTGGACTTAACATAAACTTGAAATCTTATTCAATTGTCTTGATTAATAACGTGCGTTAATACGTACTCCACAGTTGTTGTGGCCCTACGTATTCAAGTAACATAAAACATAATACGTACTCCACAGTTGTTGTGGCCCCACGTATTCTACATGTCACAATTGCTGTGTCTCATGTAGTGTATGCTCCACAGTTGTTGTGGCCCCATGAATACACATAACATAAAATATAATACGTACTCCACAGTTGTTGTGGCCCCACGTATTCTACATGTCACAATTGCTGTGTCTCATGTAGTGTATGCTCCACAGTTGTTGTGGCCCCATACTTCATGTAACATAAAATACAATACGTACTCCACAGTTGTTGTGGCCCCACGCATTATAAGTAACATAAATATAATACGTACTCCACAGTTGTTGTGGCCCCACGCATTATAAGTAACATAAATATAATACGTACTCCACAGTTGTTGTGGCCCCACGCATTATATAACATAACATAAATATAATACGTACTCCACAGTTGTTGTGGCCCCACGCATTATAAGTAACATAAATATAATACGTACTCCACAGTTGTTGTGGCCCCACGCATTATAACATAACATAAATATAATACGTACTCCACAGTTGTTGTGGCCCCACGCATTATAAGTAACATAAATATAATACGTACTCCACAGTTGTTGTGGCCCCACGCATTATAAGTAACATAAATATAATACGTACTCCACAGTTGTTGTGGCCCCACGCATTATAAGTAACATAAAATATAATACGTACTCCACAGTTGTTGTGGCCCCACGCATTATAAACATAACATAAAATATAATACGTACTCCACAGTTGTTGTGGCCCCACGCATTATAAGTAACATAAAATATAATACGTACTCCACAGTTGTTGTGGCCCCACGTATTATACGTAACATAACATATCTTATCTTTCTTAATGCATGAGATGTTAATTAATATCATATACTTTTTCTAACATGACGTATACTTGTAAATGACACCATATGATTTAATCATAACATTTCATGGCATACTTAACATGGCATACTTATAACATACATCATTGTATGACAGAAAAGATTATGTAACAGATAATTATTCATGAGAGATTAAATCATACGTAGCAGATAAACATGTAATGACATAGCATGACATGGCATATACGATAACATACATACATAAATTGTAGTTCTCTTACCCATCACACATACACAATAAACTGATAGTAAGTTAGAGGCTAACTTACCTCGATCGTCGCGTTCTATGAGAATAGAGCGCGAGACACGAGGAACTGCACAACAGCTGGAAGAGGAACACTCAAGTCCTTAAGATTTTCACTTCTGAACTCAATTGCCATATTGTAAGCACTTGCAACACCACGGCCAACTTGAGGTTTCACTATACTCGGAAGAGATAAATTGACTTCAGAAAGCCTTTGCACTAAAACAAGTTCATTAAAATTATCAATAACAACCAAACAAACAACTCATTTCTCAATCCATATACTCTTAGCCATAGTCAACCACAAGATGACACCAGTCATCCCGGACTATAATCCATATCATCACTGCTTCGGGACACTGTCATACAGTTTCCCAACATTACACCATACGCTCCACACTTCTCTGCTACGCCATTCAACCCTTCGTGACACGCCATCCGGTGTATCACGACTTAGTACAGAGTACACTCACGTGAACTCTCTTCCATTCACACTACAAAACCCATCACTGCGATACACGTCTCACGGTGCATCGCTACGCGACACGGAGTACGCTACGCGTACTTCCTTCGCTACAACACTCATCAACACGATGCACATCACACGATGCATCGCCATACCACACGGAGTACACTACATGCGTACTCCCTTCCTTCTACGACCCACATCACTACAGCGCATGTCGCGCGGCGCGTCGCTGCATTACACAGAATACGCTACACGCGTATTCTCTTCACACAACCCGCCGTATCACATCTACGGCATCCATCTCACGCCTATACTTCACAGCACAGTCCACAAAACTACAAAATCAAGCCTAACACTTCACAACCACACTTCGTTTCACAACTACGCAGCGAACTCCACAAACACTAACTACACAGTCTACAGCCAACCAAAACAATTTTGTTAAACATAAATAACTAAAGATAGAGGGTTAAGACGAGAGAGATGTGATTGCTGTCGGGAAAGAATCCAAAACTGATAATTTTAGCGGGCTGTTACACCCACGATCTTGGACCTTGGCCTAGGAAGACCCCAGCTTAGAAGACCCACATGACGTTGCTTTTAAAAGACCCAGAAGACTCATTCTTTCAGTTTCTTCTTCCCTGAACCCATACTCCATCCCAAGGATTTTTTTCCCCTGAAATATTCTCCTCTAGTTAGTTGCTCCCCCGTTTGTTCTTCCATGAATCTCACCTCCCCAATGCCTTTTCAATTAGTTTCCCATTCCTTTTCAAAATCTCTTAACAAACTCACTCTCTCTTCTCCCCCCTCCCTCACAAAAATTCTAGAATTCAGAGTGGTACTACTCGGATTAGTGTTGCTGTCGAATCTCCTCACCGGAACACCATCAAACGACAGTCTTCCCCTCCCATCATCATGCCGTGCACCTCTCGGTCCTCATCGTTGCAAGTTGATCCTCATGTCGTTAAGCTCACTTCCCCTTTCTCTCCCTCTAAATGTCCAGATTTCTCCCTTCCTCATTCTCTTTCTCTCTCTCTCTCTCTCTCTCTCTGAGGCCCACAGCCTTCATGAATCCTCACTTGCAGGTTGTCCTCAACTTTGTTGTTCTCGTCATGCGACTACACTAGTGTTCGAGACGTTGTCGTCGATACCTCCCATTGCTGAGCCCAACGACGGTAAGCGTCATCCCTCTCATGCTCTCTATTTCTCTCCATATGCCTCATTAATCTCTTCCTTTCACAGAGCCCTCTCTCCCTCCCCATCGTGTGCCTCCGAGACATAGGCACCGCCGTGAACCACCCTCCTCACACTGGTAAGTCTCTATCTCTTTCCCCTCCATTCCTTTCATTCACATACGCAGTTGTTGTGATTCAGAGTGCCGTCGTTCATGGGTCTATTAAATCAGTGTTATCATCGAGCCTCCTCGCTGGATTTCCCATCAACGATGGTAACCCCCTTTTCTCCACACTCATGAATTGTTTTCGTGTCAGAAAACAT
The DNA here is from genome assembly GCA_011037825.1 of Carya cathayensis. Classification (NCBI taxonomy): domain Eukaryota; kingdom Viridiplantae; phylum Streptophyta; class Magnoliopsida; order Fagales; family Juglandaceae; genus Carya; species Carya cathayensis. Next base: position 654,519 of record QGSO01000220.1, on the reverse strand, counting down.
TTTTTACTCCTTATCGTACAACTCTAAAGGTTTAACACCTCCATGCACTGCCAAGATTGAAGCCACCCTTTTTATTTTGGTGTTGTGACAAGCAAGACACACCCCTCTCACCACCAAGGTATTTTCCTATCTAATAAGTGTTCAGATTTTAACCCAATTGCAACATGTTCTTCACTGAATAAACTCAATTTTTGACATTGTTCTTTTTTAGAGTCAAATATTGCTTTATTCACTATAAAAAATCATGTACATGAAAATACAGAAATGAAAATACAATCATTAGTTTTGGCATTTCACTCTAGAATAGCCCACTGCATCCACTACTAAACTTGCTTGAATAAAGTTAGGAGGAAGAAACCACCATTGGAGAGTATTTACAACAACCCCTTGCATTTCGGGCCAATATATGTGTTGTCTCATTTCCCTGCCGTTCAACATGAAGAACATCAAAAGATTAGAAATAAGATAACAATAACTAAATCTCCCTAATAATAGGACTGTAGCTACACTCTTGATCAGTGGCTGATCGAATGGCTTCAATAACAATAAGGGAATCTCTTTCCAAGATCAAATGAGAGACTCCCATATGAGAGATAATCTTTAAGGCCCTTAAAGCCACTAATGCCTCAATGTCTTCCATAAAAAAATTAAAAAAAGAAAAAAAAATTCCTTCTTCCTTTCTTGACATGGCCATAATCATACTTCCTTTGTCATCCCTCAAGACCGCACCCACCCCAGACTTATACTGTTGATTGAAAAATAGCCCTATAAAAATTCAATTTGCACTGTCCACTTGGTGGAGGTTTCCAATATAAAGAAGTTTGATGCTGAGGAACTTGTACACATTGTCGAGCCAACAAATAACATTCAACATAGGAAAAGCAATTCCTCACAACATCAAAAACAAAAACGTCCTCTTTATGCTGGAAAATCTTTAAGTTCCTAAATTTCCAAATTCCCCAAATAGCAACAGCAAAACGTGAAGAACACTCGGATCATTAAGAGTTATAACTGCCCCAACCAGACTATCAAATCGAGAGTGCTCATCCAGAGTATGTAAATCCTTTTCAAAATAATTAACCCAAACTCTTGAAATATTAGAACATTTGCATAGTGCATGATAAACATCTTCATACTCTAGAAGTAGAAATCACACACACAAGAATCAATTATCTTACAATGATGTAGCCGACTTTTGATCATTACATGCCCTCCACAAAAAGTTTTCTATTTTATTAGGTAACTTCAGATGCCAAATACTCTTCCAAAGTGATGTATTAAGGTTCACATGTGAACTACTTCCAGCTACAATAACATTTCATAGTTGAAGTGCTAAATGATAGGGTGACCTCACACTAAACTAATCAGTCCACGTATAACCCTACACCATCTTATCAGCATTCCAATGAGAAAATAATGGAACTTTAAGGATTTCAGAAGCCTTAAAAGGAAGAAATACCTAGCGTAATTTGTCTTCCATCGACCCGACTGTGAAGAGTCCAATAAATCACTGACACATGCATTAGTAGAAAGAACATTATAGTCAATAATAAATTTCCTGTTTGGGGAGCTTGGCAATTAGTTATCTGACCAAATCCTCACATGTTTTCCTTTTGCAATACACCACAAATGACCAGATTGAATAACATATTTAGACTCAAATATACTGCGCCATACATAAGAAGGATTAGAGCCAATATAGATGATAAAAAATCAAAGTGTGGAAATATTTGGCCTTGAAAACCAAATAAAAAAGAGAGCTTTGGTGAGTTTGCAACCACCAACCTTGCTTAGCTAAAAGAGCAAAGTTAAATGCTTCAAAATCCCAAAATCCAATCCAACCAGAAAATTTAGAATGACATAAACGTTTCTAGCTCATCCAATGAATCCTCCTCTCGTGCTCTCTTTGTCCCACCAAAAATGTGAATCAACCATTCTAGATAATGACACAACCCTTTTGGTATTTTAAAGCAACTCATGGCATATGAGGGGATGGCCTGAACCACAACTTTGACCAAAACCTCACGACCAACTTGCGATGGCAACTTCTCTTTCCAGCTTGTAACTTTGCCCAGACTTGACCTTTAATATCCTAAAAAGTGGTTAATTTTGATTTGCCAACAAACGAAGGTAATTCAAGATAACTATCATGAAATTGAGAGAACGAACTCCCCATAGTTCTTTTATGGCATTTCTTACTTCCACATTCACGTTCTGACTAAACAATAACTTGGTTTTCTCCCTATTCAATATTTGGCTTGATGTAGCCCCATAAAGAGACCAAATATTTGAAGATGCATATTTTCTACCACTGAAGCTCGACAAAAGATAATGCTATCACCAGCAAAAAATAAATGACTAATCCATGAAGCTCTAATGCAAACACGAACCCCTTTCACCAAATGATGTAATTCAGCCTGTTGCAACATTGAAGATAAAGTCTCAGCACATATAACAAATAAATATGGGGAAAATGGACAGTCTTGCTATAAACTAGGAGTCGGTAAAACTGAATCCAAAGGAAACCAATTAATAAGAAACTTATAAGAAGCCATAGTGATACACATCATGAGCAACCAGATAAATGCAGGAGCAAATCCCATTTTGAACAAAATTTTCTCCAAACATAGACATTCACCCCAGTCATATCCCTTGCTCATATCTAATTTAATCAACATACAACCTTTGTTTACCCCTTTTCCTTCTCCATATTACATTCACCATCTCATAAGCCACCATAACATTGTCCGTAATAAGCTGACCTAGAACAAAAGCACATTGAGACGGTGAAATAATCCTTGGCAAAAACAATTTCAACCGATTGGCTAGGACCTTGGATATGATTTTATAAACCACATTACATAAACTAATGGGTCTATAATCCTTAATGTGCTAAGGCTGTCTTTTCATTGGAATCAACACAAGATGGGTTAAATCTAATTCAATAGGCATAATTTCCGAATGTAAGACTTATAACACCGCAACAGTCACTTTTCCTCCCACCACATGCCAATCTTTCTGAAAAAATAATTGAGGCATCCCATCTGGACTAGTGCTTTCTGTGCATGCATCTAGAATAATGCAGTCCTAATCTCAATGTCACTAAAAGGCCTTGTTAGATCAACATTCATTGAATCCAAAACACATTGCTTCATAGAACTCAAGACTACATTAACAACAGGAGGACTAGTGGACTAAACAATTTAGCAAAGTAATATGCAGCCATAGAAAACAAGTTAGAACCTTTGTGTAATCTACTAGCATGATCTTTAAGGTTGACTATCAAATTCCGTCGACGTCGTTGAGAAGCTTTCAAGTGAAAATACTTCGTATTTTGGTCCTCAGCACTCAACCAGTTCACTCTAGATGTTTGTTTCCACATCAGCTCCTCCTTTTCTAGTAGAAAATTAATTTCGCTTTTAACATTACACATAGCTTGATAGGAATGTGTGCGTGAATCCTGTGATAATTCAAATTCCTTACATTTGACAGCCAAATTCCTCCATACATTTCCAAAATGAGAGCGACTCTAAGCTCTTAAATTAGTCCCACACTGCCTCAATGTCTCAAGCAGGGGTGCCATTTTATACAAATCCCAGGTATTCTCAATTGTTTCCTCACATCCCCTTATACCTACCCACATTGCCTTAAATTTAAATAAATGAGCAGGATTATAAACATTATAGCCCACATCCATGGTATTCAATACCAAACAACTATGGTCAGATATAGATGTAGGAATATTTCAAATTTTACAGAAGGGATATTGTTCTATTCAATCGATAGTACTTGCAAAATGATCTAATCTCTCTTGTATTAAATCTCCCCCTTCTCTTAAATTGCTCCATGTAAAAAATGATCCTACTGTATCAATGCTTTCCAATTGATAGTAATCTAATGAAGATCGAAAATCAAGCATCTGCTTATGAGGCCTTACCCTTCCATCCAAATTTTCAAGCTGAAATACAATTTCGTTAAAATCACCAAAAGCCAACCACAGCTCATTCAACTGATTTTTCGAATGGAAGTAAGTCCCAAGTTTCATACCTAAGATGAGTTACAGGATGACCATAAATAGCCGATAATCTCCAAGTGGTTAAATTTACAGGATTAGAAACACACACATTAAAGTGAGATTTAGAATAAGAACATAAGATTGGATTTACCCCACTACGTCAAAAGAGATAAAGGCCTCCACTTTGACCATCGCTAGCCACCGCAAGGCAGTAAGAAAACCCTAGTTGAAACTTAAGCCTTTCCATGTGACAAACATCATAGTGAGTCTCCATGACGAAGACAACTTCGGGATCTTCCCTTCAAATCAAATCTCAGAAGACACGAACTCCCTAAAGGTTCCCAAGCCCTTGGGAGTTCCAGCTCATTATCTTCATGGCATTCAGTTGGGCTGAGCCTTAACCTCCGGCGATAAAATCGAGATCTCCACCATAGCTTCCTCATTAATAGATTTCAGTTTCTTAAGTTGATCCAAATTAAAAAAAAATCTTGTGATAATTTCTCACCGTGACTGTGTTGTCATTTGGAGGGAACCACTATTGCCCGGTAGGGTGCACCACGCTGGATACAGTTGCCAATCCTTAGAGTTCCCTTCCCCCTTCGCGAATTAGGCATGACAGAAGAATGAGTCTTTGTTAGGGCTTCATCTAATAATAATGGACTAGTCCATATACAAGACCCACTTGGACTTTGATTAAGCCCAAAAGGCTTATCATTAAACTTAGAGAAACTCGGCAGTAGTTTTGGGTCATCATTCAATTGCTTCCCACCAATAACTGCTTGTGACAGAGGACCAAAATTGTTCATCGTTGCCACAGATTTTGCCAGAGATGGAATACGATGGTTTTCAGCATTCACCGCCACACTAGAAGAAGGTCCTTCATTCATATTGTTTTTAACTTCCACCCTAGGCCTATTTCGCATTGATTCACCCCCAACCCATAACCATGGACCGTAAGGAAATCCTTTATTTCAGACTTCTCTTTGTGTTGGATCCACATAAAGCAATCTCGATCACCATGTCCTAGTAAACCACAATAATAATAGAATTGTGGTAGATGCTTGTATTTGAAGTGAATCCAAAGATAATCTTAGCTTCCCATCAATACCCTTTTACCACACGAAAACGGCTTATCAATATCCAAAGAGATCCTGACCCTATCGAATTCTCCCCACCCTAGGTGTGACTCTTTCAAGTCAATGTCCTCAACATGGCCCAAAGTCTCTGTAATCTTCCATACTATCCTAGCATTCATTCCATCGATTGGGAGATCATAAAACCGAACCCAAAAAGAAGCCATAGAGAGAGGAACTTTAGCGTTGTAACAAGCCATCATATTGGTGAACAAATATGTTCCGATTTAGGTTATTCTGACACGACTAGAGATTACAATATCAAACCATAGATAATACGCTGCAAGAATCAGATAAGCGGGGTTCCTATGCTAGATTTTGTATAAAAAGAAACGAACTTAGGTTAATTTTATGAAAAATATGCATGATATGTTTTGAAAAAAAAATGTGAAAACAACATCAGTTATGTGTTCTGCATTACTCATGAAATTTGTATAAAAGAGAATTTTTGACATGACTGGTTTAGACATGAGCAATATTTTGATATGTTTATGAAATTGTAAAAAAGCAAATAAGAAATTCGTAATTTTCGTACATGTTGTATGAAGATACTATAAATCCGTTTTAATCATGTGAAAATGTTCAGTACTCTATTTGATATAATATAGCATCTAAAAAATCTTTGGCATGACTTTCTTATTCTGTTTTTGTTTTGTATCTAACAATATGGCTTTGATTATGTTATATGGTTGGTGCCAACATCTCTTATATGAGTGCACCCACTTTGGAAATAAAGTACTTTTTTGTGTATTATTTCTTGTGTGCACACTCGGGGCTCCGAGAACGAATGAGGGAAAGTTTCACATTCTGATACTGCCTGGCTTGGCCATTGGGATAGCACAACCCTACCACCGGGATTAAACATTGTATATAATATGATATAGTGATATGATAAGATGAAGATTTTTTAGTTATGTTTTGCCAAAGGGTTGTGAATATGAACAGTTTGAAATGTCGCTCTGATAATCTGATAAAATGTTTTCTTGAGATCTGCATATTGATAATTGAAAAGATTTGAAACTGCATTATGAAAAGGCTTATGTTTATATATTAGTATATGTGCTTTGTTTACTTAGTTTTTATAACTCAGCCCTTTATCTTTACAATAATTTTCAGATGATGTTGATGGTTTAGTTGCGGATCAAGAATAGAAAATGTGAACAAGGCAAGCTAAGGATAGGAAGTCGAGTATGTAACGTGGGGGATTTTTTTCCTAAGCCCAGCCCTTGGGAAGGAACCACTAGGAGAATGAAGCAATATGAGATAGGGGATATCACTAGAAGACAAGATATGAACAATAAGGAGAGGGGACAAGAAGGGATTGGGGGGTGGTAGTGTCAGTAGAATGGGAGAGGCAAAATGGGTGATTTGATGTAGGGTGTCAGGAGAGAAAAATGGGAGATGTGACTTTAAGTTAGGGGGGAGAAGACATAAAAAGGAGGGAGACCTACGGATTGGAGGATCTTGGGACTTTGGGCTAGATTTGAGAGAGGCAATCTTCATCTTCTTCAACCCGACGAGAGAAAAGCTCCAGTGTCAAGAGAAAGACAAGAGGAAAACACTCCATTATATAGGGAGGATGAGAGATTACGAGAGATAGTAAACGAGCTCATTATAGTGCAAACTCCCCTCCCCAAACCCCCCGTGGATGTAGGCCTAGTGCCAAACTATGTAAAATCTTTGTGTCGTTTCTTTTATTTGATCTGCATTTAAGTACTGTTTATCACCATGAATGTACGCGCCAACTCCGTACGGCCACACCGGATCACTACCGGGGCCAGTTGTTGAAGACCCGAGTACTTGGAACCTGGCCCAAGAGCATACGAAACACGACGTTAAAAGTGGTGCCGTCTTTGGGATCTGTTTTTAATGGTCCTTACAGACCTTGCGTGTACTTTGTATGCCTGTGACAACCTGTTCTAGGTGAGTCGGGAGTAAAGACCGAGATTTTTCTTTCGTGCATGCCGTCAAAGCTTTTCCTGTGAAGCTAGAGGAGGAAGAAAGACGACCTTCAGTGCACAAGATTATCCCTGAAGGAGTAGATGAAACTCACCCATATAAGTGTTCTCAAACCTCACTTTTATTTTTATTAAAAATAAGTGTTGCACTGTAGAAAATGAAGGTGAAGACGCCGGCAGCCACCACTTGGTCTGCCGGCATTGTCTGTCCATGTTGGACTACCTGCGGCTGCTGCTGTGGGCCCACAGCCGCCAGAGGTTTCTCACCTCGGCACAGCTTGGATTCACAAGGAGCTCACAGCAGACCACTGTGAGCCACCCCTACTCCCGCTAGCTGTCAATGCCGACCCCACCAGCATCCTATGTCTGCGCCAGGGTAATCTACGAGGGCCCTCAACCGGTAGCGGCATCTTTTAGTTGAGTCGTGGCCGCATATACACGGCCACCCATTGAGGCAGACTCTCCACGGCCTTGCACCATGTCGAGGTCTCCCTCGGTCCACCACTCATCGATCATAATCAGTGGAATGACTCCACGACCTCCTCTCCAGGGACAGCCACTCAGCGGCATGCCTCTATGGCCCAAGCTCCTCATACAGCTTCTCCAAGGCCCAAGCTCATTGGCTAGCCCCTCCACTGGCATGGACTTGTTAGCCCTTCATTCCTTGGTGGTCCCTCTTTACCCTCGGCCTTACACTACATCCTGGGTTCACATGATCACTACATGCCCTCCATGCACAGACTGGTAAGGTTATGTGACCTCTCCTTGGCCATATACACAACAAACAATGGCATCTTCTCTAGCGAATAGCAGCACTAGTCTACGTGCGCAAGACATGAAACTGCACCCCACCATTTTGTCTCCACCGCAATGGGCCACTCGAAGGTGTGTAGCATGGCACATGCAACGTGCTGGCCATGCTCGCTTTATTGGCCTCACTTGCTTGGTTATCACTGGTATGCACCCCAGTCACTTTGAGTGTCACCTGCACACCTTGGACAGTTGCTGAGTGCAATCGGGCAACGGACACCAAACACTAGTCACCATGCTTTCATGATAGATAAATAGGCACCTTAAAAGAAAAGAACAAAAGAGAGAGAAAATAAAAAAGGAAGAGAATGAATGACAATGGCGGGCAATTTTGATGAAGTAGTGGGCAAATAACGAGCAGAGATTAGTCATGGCAGCAAAACTTGTGTGAAATTCCTTTCTTTTACTAACATAATTGCTTCTTGTGGCGCAGAGCACCAGTTGTACAGCCTTGCCTGGACTCCAACAACGGAATCTCCACCAATATACCTTCCTCGCAAGAGTCAACAGGTGAGAGTGGGTCCTATTACAGATTGCCTAAATGCCTACCTCCCCTATGAGGAAGAGTGGGACCAGGCCCCAGGAGGCCCGAATACCTACCTCGACCTTCATCGGGATGAATAGTGGGTTTAGCACCAGCTTGGCCTTCACTTACCCTTCCTTGCGTCGTCAAGGGGCAGGAGCAGGTACAAGCACAAATTACCCAAATAGACTATCTCCACGTGTGGGTCAACAGGCGAGATTAGCCTCGGGCTATCCCAACCTCCCCCATGGGGGAGAGTGAGTCTAGGCCTGAGGTTGCTCGAACATTACCTTGTCCCTGTCATGGCGAAGGAGCGGATTGGTCGCAGCACCATCCGAATTTCCTCCTAGCAGGATAAAAGGGGCGGTTTGGCTTGAGGTAGTCCAACCCCTCCCTGATTGAGTGCGAGCAGTCCTCAGCTATTCGGAGTAGGAGATTTACCTTTCTCGCAAGTGTCAACATGCGGGAGTGGGTCCAGTCATAGACTACACGAATACCTACCTCCCCCACGGGGGAGAGCTGGACCAGCCCTTGGGTAGCCTGAATACCTACCTAGACTTCTGCAGCAACAAAGAGTGGGTTCAACGCCTGCCTGACCCTCACTTAGCCTTCTCTGCGACATCAACGAGCGGGAGTGGGTATAGACATAAACTGCCCGAACAGACTCCTCCACGTGCAGGTTAACAGGTGGGATTAGCCCCGGGCTATCTAGACCTCCCCATGGGGGAGAGCGAGTCCAACCCTAAGGTTGCTCAAACATTACCTTGTCCCTGTAGTGGCGAAGGAGCAGATCGGTTGCAGCACCATTCGAATTACCTCCTAGCGGGACAAAAGGGGAGGTTTGGCTTGAGTCACTTCGACCCCTCCTAGATGGAGTGAGAGCTGTCCTCAGCCGTTCAAAGTAGGAGATTTACCTTCCTCATGAGTGTCAACTGGCGAGAGTAGGTCTAGTTACAGACTGACCCAATAACCTACCTCCCCCATGAGGGAGAGCAGGATTAGCACCTAGTTGCCCGAATACCTACCCTGGCCTCCGCCATGACAAAGAGTGGGCGCAACACCAGCCTGGCCCTCACTTACTCTTGCTTATGACATCAACAGGTGGAAATGAGTATAGTTAAAAACTGCTCGGATAGATTACTTCCATGTGCGGGTCAACAGGTGGGATAAGCTCTGGTCTATCTCGACCTCCTCCATGGGGGAGAGCGAGTCCAAGCCTAAGGCTGCTCAAACATTATCCCATCCCTGTCGCGGCGAAGGTGTGGATTGGTCACAACACCATTCGAATTACCTTCTAGCAGGCCAAAATGGGCAATTTGGCTTGAGGCACTCCGACCCCTCTCTGAAGGAGAGCGAGCGAGCCACACCGATTCGAAGCTGCTTAGAGGATGACATCTCCTACAACAGATGGCACACCAGCCAGCCAGCATATACAGACAAGCATCTTCATTGCACCACAGCCAGACAACTCAGGTTTGCAAACTTCAGTGATTATTTACATTAACGTGATTGATCCCTGCAACAACTTACCTTCCCGTGAGCCAAAGGGAAAGGTAGGCCTGAAAGGTTGCCTTATCCCCCTCGTGGAGGAGTGTGGGTCTGCCCTCGGCCAATCGAAGACAGAATCTTCATCAGCAAAATTGTCATCAGTGGAAATCTTCATCAACAGGATCTTCACTAGGGAAAATATTCATCAAAGGGATCTTCATCAATGAGATCTTTATCAGCGGGATCTCCATCGACGAAATCTTCATCAGCAGGGTCTCCATCAACAAAATCTCCGTCGATGGCATCTCTATTAGCGAAATCTCCATCAGCAGAAGCTCCACCCATAAAATCTTCATTAGCAGAATCTTCAACAATGAAGTTGGCATCAACAAAATCTATGTCAGCATAATCGTTATCAACAAAATCACCATCGGTAGAATCTTCACCAAGGGAATCTTTACCAACAAAAATTGACGCTTTGACAATGTAGGAAAAGCAGTAGGACAAAGCAAAAGGAAAGGATAGGAAGAGATAAATAGAGAGGAAAGCAAAGGGAAAGATAAAGGGCCTGGCGGGGTAAAGCTGTAGGAGTGGAAAAAGAGGCAATGGAAACAGAAGCAGAGCGAACAGAGCCAAGGAAATAGAAAGGAATGTTAAAAGAACTTAAGAGAACAAAGTGACAAAAGGAAGGCTCGGCGGGGTAGAATCCCACCTAAAGACCAACAAGTGGAAAGGCTGACAACCTGATAGAATGAGATGAAGAGAAATGAAAGATAGGCTTGTAAAATTCCCATTAGATGGGTTCAATCCCAAGCAGAATTTGGGGGCGTCACAGGTTCAACCGAAATTGGTGAGGTAACTGTGCGGGGATTTTTTCTCCAGCCCATGGAATTTCCTAGGCGTGGCCCCTTAGGGGGGACTCACTAAGAGAATGCAGCAATAGGAGAGATGGGATATCACTAGAAAACAAGATATGGAAGTAAGGAGAGGGGACAAGAAGGGACTAGGGGTGGTGGTGTCAGGAGAGTGGGAGAGGCAAAATGGGTGATTTGATGTGGGGTGCCAGGAGAGAAAAGTAGGTGACATGACTTAAAGTAGGGGGAGAGAATAGATAAAAAGGAGGGAGACGTACGGATTGGAGGATCTTGGGACAGTTGGGACTTTGGGCTAGATTTGAGAGGGGCAATCTTCATCTTCTTCAACCCAAAGAGAGAAGACCTACAACCTCAAGACAAAAACCAGAGGAAAGCACTCCATTGTACATGGAGGACGAGAGGTTACAAGAAACTGTAAACGAGCTCATTATAGTGGAAACTCTCCTCCCCAAATCTCCTGTGAACATAGGCCTAGTGCCGAACCATGTAAAATATCTGTGTTGTTTCTATTATTTTATTTGCATTTAAATACTGTTTATAACCATGAATGTACGTGCCGACACTGTACGGCCGCACCAGATCACTGCTGAGGGCCTATTATTGAAGACCTGAGTCTCTGGAACCTGGCCCAAAGGCATACGAAACACGATGTTAACAAGTACCATTGCTAATATAAGGGTTTCTATTGATCATTTGAATTTCATTATGTTATTTGGCTTAGTGAGACTTATAGAATTATTAGTTTATTATGTTGAGGTGATTGGGAGATTGTGGAAATGTTAATTTATGTTATTTGATTTATTGCATTGATGACCTTGTAGAATAAATTTATGTATTAAGTTTAAAAAGATGAATTTATGTTTTGTTTTGGAACCTTTGGAGATTATATTTGTATTGGAAAACATGATTATAGATGATAGGTAGTAATTTTCCGACCCATTTGGGTAAAGGATGTTACATTTTGAAAATGACCGAAATAAAAATCCAATCCGGATGCACACCCCTATTGGTTATAGATTGATGCATCACTTCTACAAAGATAAAAAGTAGGGTGGAAAATAGGTATATTATAATATTTCAAACTGTAACGAGCAGTTCATGCTGGAACACATACAACAAGTCGCACATACAATGATCTTAGACTTTGCAAGCTCCACATACAACGATTATAAAGTTACTAAATGCCAGACAAGCCTCCAACCCTTTACTAAACCTTGAGGACAAGTTGTACTTCTAAGCCTGTACATGTGGCCAAGAGTTTGAAGTAGCCATTGTTTTCTCCTGACATTTTAAAAGTCTACCAAGGTTATGTTTGTATGCTGAGATTTCAGATGATTTATAAATAGTAGTAAAAAAGTAGTGAGTAATTGTAAAAAATTAGTAAAAATTAGTAAAAAATAGTGAAACAATATTGAACAATAGTGAAAAAGTAGTGTAGTAATAAAAAAATAGTGAATAATAGTTTAAAAGTAGTGAATAGTAGTGAGACTACTTTAATTACCAAACACAGCCTTAGGAGTCTTCATCACTGCTGCTTGCATTTATTAATTTAATCACACACATGGGTACAATAGGGAATTAGGAAGTGTTTGTGGGTCAATATCGTGTCAAGCCATAGACATTCGATTATATGGTCAATCTAAACATAAATCGTTAAAGTAAATAGGTCAAACCTTCCAATGCAAACAAAAGTTTTTAGGTTATTCATATACTCGAGGAATCTTTATATGAATTCCTTAATTGTTTGGATACTTAAGTGTTATACCAGCCCCTTTTTGTCCAGCCTAGCCCTTAAATGCAGCCCATGTTAAAAGAGTGAAATGGTGCGTTTTAGTAAACCCTTACTCCCACGTCCCGTCTTCACCCATTCATCTCCATCTGTAATTTATTTCTTCAAGCGTTGACACCTTGTTTCTTCGAAGTCTCTCTCTCATCATCTTCCTCATAACTGCTGCAAGCGTTTCTTTTCGGCACCGACTTCATCACTAAGTGTTAATATCGCCGACCATAACGTCTGAAATTCCTCCGGGAATGCTGAACTTCGAGGGACATGACGTGATTTTTCTTCTATAAATAGGCCCGAGTTGAAGCTCACCACTCACACACAAAATTCTCTATTCTTGTTTCAAGTTCTTGGTTTGGAACTCTCTATCTCTCGTTTCTCACGATTCCGGTAAACCTCTTTTCTTTAGTTTCACTTGTTTTAATTTCTCAGATGTGTGATGACTGTGTATGTTAATATCACTGTATTTTTGTATACTGTTTCAGAAATAATTTTGGTGATATATACATGATGGTTATAAAAATATTTATATATTGAAGATTGAGGTTTACGTATAGTGCATTTTAGTTGAAGTATTTCTGCTGGGTGTTAATGCAAAGTTGCGAATTCTATTTTTACAACTTGTCGGCATGTGTATGAGGGCTGAAGGTTTTGCGATTTGACCTGTGATTTTTGATTGGTAGACGGAGTCGATAGTTTCCAGTTAGTGTTCTAATAATGGTTTAGCGTAAGCCATAAACGTGCGAGGAATACCTACCGTAGGTAGTGAACAGTGACTAGTTCGTAGATAGCATTAATGTCTTGTAGATTTTTACGCCTTCCATTTTCTTCATTTTGATTTCTCGATTATAGGTTGCAACTCACCCACCTGTTGGAAAATCAGTTCCAACATCTCCCGCAAATCATAGTCTTAAAACCACCACCAGTTATTAGACGAATAATATCAGGGAGTTTGCTTTAATGTTAGTCCAGATTAATGTTACCATATTAGTTTCCTAAACATGAATATGTAATTTTTCTTAGTTACAATGGAGTTGGAGAAAATGTCTAATTTACTTGTGGCTGTGATGTTTTACATGGAGTTTTAGTAGATTTCTGGAATATATATATGAATGGTAGAACTTTTAGTTGATGATGTTTGGAAAATTTATAAAATGGTTTACATCATCATTGAGGTTCTGAGTATACTTCCATCATTATCAAGTGATAAATCGTATACCGAGCTAAGTATGCTGAATTAATCTGGTATTTTTATTAGAAGTTTTTGAGCTCTTTATTTTTATTAAGCATGTACTGTTCAGAAAATTATTTTCAATTGCATAAAAATGTTAGAACATCTCAAAGTAAATTATTATATCATGAAATGTGTGACTTGAGCCTAAGCTTTTATGTAAGTAGTCATGGCATAGTTATAGAAACTTCATGTGAATTATAGTATAGTTAAGTGAAATGATATATAGATTTTATAATAGTACGGTAGTGTCTCTAAATTATGTTTGGAAGGATAACTACACCGAATGACTTTAAAAGGTCTTACATCTACTCAATGAGAAATGTGTGGAGAGGATAACTATTCTGAAAGACAATGAGAAGGTATAGACCCTAAATATCGAATTACATTGAGAAGGTATAGATCCTAATGAAGAGGAGTTTATGGGAAGGATAGCTACCCTTGAAGGGGTAGTTCCCTATGTGAAGGAATTTTTGGAAGTGCATCTTTTACATGGTATAAGATTTTAAATTTACGCTCAATGCTGTGGTTTTATTTATTGTTTACATTTTTAGTTCATTCTTTATTTATTAAATGAGAATCATATATTACACCTAGCTTAATCAATCCTACTCGACTGATTCATAAACTTACATTCCACCTGTAAAATTTTATTTTACAGATGTTAAATAGAAGCATGCCAAAAAGGGAGGGTTAGAACGAGACGATGAAATAAGTGTCGTCTATAGAATAATTAGGATCTTATTTGAAGTTTTTATGAAAGAACAATTTGAGTTGGTTAATGTTTTGAACTCAATTTATATATGAATGTTTTTAGTTCATTTTTCCCTTTAATATTTAAGTTACCATTGTGCCGTCAATAGAATCACCCAACATATTTAGAAAATTTTGAGAATAATGAAAATTCTTATAGTGTCCAAACATGCCCTAAATGTATGTCTCCCTAACTATATATACAAATGCAAAACAGTATTCTCATTTCTCACCAAGCTGCTAAAAAGGCGATTTAACTGAACCCCATTCAGTAGAAAAGATGGTGCAACATCTCATGTATATGCCTTAAAACATGCTAAATTTTGCATTTAAACAGAACTATCAAAGAACAAAATGTTTAGATATAAGCATCTAAATAAACAACCGTACTTAAGATTTTCGACCTTCGAGCGCACCGTACACTGAAGGATTGTGGCTCTTGCACAACTGGTGACCACAGTGACATGCAATACAAATGGTTTCTTCTCCTTCTTCAGCCTTTAACCCTGGAAACGAAATTACAGTCATTGTAATCATTAAAAAGAGTCGATATCTAAGAAGACGGTTAAAAAAAGCATTAGCAGCTGAGTCAGCATATCAATTAGCAGAATTGAGATGGAGAGCAAACATATGTTTAGCCATCAATTAAACTCACTTTGCCTTCTCTTTAGGCTTTTCCTCTAACTCATCTGTTGTGCTAGAATTCAGAGCTGTCAGCTTTCCAAAAGATTCTTTTGCATCCCCGAAGAAGTCTTTCACTTTATCAAGAACTGTTTTGAGCTCATCTTGCGTTGGCAGCTGAATATTAGATTCAGAAGCATAAAGATACTTAAATCCTTCAGACTCTGTTCTGAGATGAAAAAATAACATATAGCACATAACCTAATAGACCATAAGTGTATTCAGATTATAACTAGACTCAAGGTAGTTCGCAATCTCTTTCAGACAGTGAGCTCCCAATCCACCTAAATTTAATAGGTGTTATACGAAATACACCAAGTCTTTTATGATATTCGATAATGCACCTGGAGGCCAGTATTTAGAGTGGTCATAGGAAACAGTATTGTAGACCCCAACAATCATCCCTTTCACGATAACAGTCCCCCAAATCGAACTTAGGATCCGTGGCTATGATACGACTTGTCAGATGGTGAGTTGTCAATCTACCTAAAACTAATTGATATTATGGAGGCACATTCAAGTCTTTTGTGGCTCTCAACATTACATCCTGCATGCATTTTTGAGAGCAATTACAGGGTGCAGTATTATGGACCCCTGTAATCTTAAATGTTAGGCTGTTTGCCAATACGAGTATCTGATACTCTAAATTCTAACATCAGGTTATCTAAAGACAACATGACATGGAAAAGTAAAATACCAATCCTCACCTCAATAACATCTGTGGTAGAAAGGGCAGATCTCACATTGCCATTTTCCTGCAGATTCAGTACTCCTACAACTTAAAAGAAGGATGACAAATTTTTTCTCATATATCATAGGGATCTTTCATCGTAAAGTAGAGGTTACAAACCCATTACCACTATTTTGTAACCATATCTGAAGTCAGTAGCCGTACGCAATACACGATACTGCTTAAATGCCGTCTTTTGTATCGCCTTCTCATCCTATTGCAATTATACACGAGCTGTCAGTAGGGTGTGAAAAGTTAAAGAAAATATGGCATGGTATCCATGAAATTGTTTGGCCATCATATCAGTATGAGATACACAATCTAAACTTCACATTTGGTTAGCTGAAGACAGTTTTTATTAGTCATTCTTGGCAGCAGTGGTAGGAAAGTTCCCAATAAAGCATCATATAGTTCAAAACACACAAGCTGTGTAGCAAAGCAAGATATGTAACATTGGTGTGCACTGCTCCTTTGTTGATACATGACCGCAGAGTGTGGCACTTGACACATACGATACAACAGCAAAGCAGCATCCCCCTCAAACATAAAAAAAAAAAACCAAAAAAATCTCAGTGAAGACTGAACTTACTCGGTAAATAACTGCCGCGAGATTTCTAGCAAGTGTATCTTTGTATATGTATTTCCCCAGAAAGTTATCCTTGGCTGCAACCATGATTTTGGCAGTGGTGCCACCTGTAATTAGGCTAAGCGGATACCAAAGATAAACCTGTACAAATTGCCAGAACTTCAAGATATGCTCACTTAATATGAAATATCATTCGAGTTCTGAAATTTTTTTATCAAAGAGACATGAAAATCTAAGAATCAAAATGTCAATGGTAACAAACCAATGGCCCAGATTCGATTGCCGGCTACCTCTGACTGGGGCAGATTTTAAAAACAACCAAACCACGAAACCCAACAAACACATCAAACTTGATTACATGCAGAGAATAAGATCAAAGTGAGTTAAAACCAATCAATTACTTTCAAGAAATCAATTCTAGCTGCCAGCTTCAGCAAATTAACACCCCGGAAAGGGGTTTAAAATGTAAAGAATAACTTCCGCTCACTTGAGCATATTAGTTGGGAAGTTATAGAAAAAGAAAAAAAAAAAAAAATTGTCCATTGGCTTCCCAAAACAGAACTCTCTATTTTCCGTAGTATTCTCAGCATCCAAAAAGAGATTAAAAGAAACAGTGATTAAGATAAAGGAATGACAAAGAAAACACACATTAGCTATACGAATGAAGACGACAAATCTGGGGTTGCCGTCGTCTTCTATTTTGGGCAAGGAAGGAGGCGGCTGCCTCTGAAACTGACGAGCTTGCATTCCTTTCCTTCCCTTCGCTTGAACCACCAACATGTGCTTCTGCCTCTGCTGAGGCTGCTGGGTCGTTCTCCTAGAAGAACTGAGTGAATGCTTCACTAACCCATCTTCAATTGTCCTCGAACTCGATAAGGGAAGCCGAATCAGCGCGTTCAGAGACATACCCACCTCCATTTCTCACTTTCTGCAACTCAATCTTCGATAAGTATTTTCCTTGAATTGCGAGGTGAATTGGGGGCGCAAATCGTCGTGTTCAATGAATGTCCGAGGGGATCTTATCCACTCTGGCCCCGAGTTCTCATAGAGTCACAGGGAATGGAGTGGGACACACGGAGATTTAGCAGTCATACACGTGGCAGATGGTAGGGCCAAAAAATTGTTGTACGACAAGGAGTTCGACCAATGCCTCACGGAGCCCATTTTAACGGTTGCAAGTCCACGCTGGCAGAATGATTAGAGCCAATTGAGTTGCACGTCTGACAATTTTTTTTTTCCTTATTTTTATATAGAGGTAAGCCGTTTAGATTGAGCCTGTGTAACGTCTGGTAGATGATTCTATGAATTGAATTGAATTTGAATTGAAATAAAAGTTAAAAAGTTAAATTAAATATTATTATAATATTATTTTTAAAAATTATTATTATTTTGAAAATTTAAAAAATTAAATTATTTATTATATTTTGTGTTGAAATTTAAGATGTAATGATTAGATGAAATAAGTTGAAACGAGTTGAGATAGGTTAAGGAATTAAATTGGCTCGAGATTTACTCTATATTTATTTTATTTCATCATTATAATTTTTAAATTTTAAAATAATAATAATATTTTAATAATAGTTTATTCAACTTTTAACTTTTATCTAAAACTATCTTATCTCATCTCAATATCTAAATAACTTCTAAGTAAAATTTAAAATTAATAAATGCTTTGTTCACGAAAAAATTTAATAAATAGAAACTCATAAATTGACGTAGGTTAATGTGATTATCAAATTATAAAATTATTTTTATTGTAAAGTAAATCAGACGTATCTCATAAAGTCATATTAATTTATGATTTTACTTTTATGAACTCGTCTTTACAATTAAGTGCAAAATTTTTTCTATTTTAATGAAGTAAAAACATCATATTCATTAGATGTAAGATTTTGCTATTTTAATCCAACTAATTGAACTTGGCCCTTCTATAGAATGAAAAGAGGATAAAATTAAAAATACACCTAGAGAAAGGATGACTATATATATATATATATATATATAATAAAATCAATATACAATCTCGTTTGGATGTTAAGATGGGATAAAAAAATTTAATAGAAGTTATTTAGATATTGAGATAAGATAAGATAGTTTTAGATGAAAATTAAAAATTGAATAAAATATTATTAAAATATTATTATTATTTTAAATTTTAAAAAATTATAATAATGAAATAAAATAAATATAGAGTAAATCTCGAGCCAAGTTTAATTCCTTAACCTATCTCAACTCTTTTCAACTTATTTTATCTAATCATTACATCTTAAATTCCAACACAAAATATAATAAATAATTTAAATTTTTAAAATCTTAAAATAATAATAATTTTTAAAAATAATATTTAATTTAACTTTTTAACTTTTATTTCAATTCAAATTCAAATTCAATTCATAAAACATCTAACACAATGTTACACAGGCCGCTCAATCTAAACGGCTTACCTCTATATAAAAATAAGAAAAAAAAAATATTGTCAGACGTGCAACTCAATCGGCTCTAATCATTCTGCCCGCGTGGACTTGCATCCGTTAAAATGGGCTCCGTGAGGCATTGGTCGAACTCCTTGTCGTACAACAATTTTTTGGCCCTACCATCTGCCACGTGTATGACTGCTAAATCTCCGTGTGTCCCACTCCATTCCCTGTGACTCTATGAGAACTCGGGGCCAGAGTGGATAAGATCCCCTCGGACATTCATTGAACACGACGATTTGCGCCCCCAATTCACCTCGCAATTCAAGGAAAATACTTATCGAAGATTGAGTTGCAGAAAGTGAGAAATGGAGGTGGGTATGTCTCTGAACGCGCTGATTCGGCTTCCCTTATCGAGTTCGAGGACAATTGAAGATGGGTTAGTGAAGCATTCACTCAGTTCTTCTAGGAGAACGACCCAGCAGCCTCAGCAGAGGCAGAAGCACATGTTGGTGGTTCAAGCGAAGGGAAGGAAAGGAATGCAAGCTCGTCAGTTTCAGAGGCAGCCGCCTCCTTCCTTGCCCAAAATAGAAGACGACGGCAACCCCAGATTTGTCGTCTTCATTCGTATAGCTAATGTGTGTTTTCTTTGTCATTCCTTTATCTTAATCACTGTTTCTTTTAATCTCTTTTTGGATGCTGAGAATACTACGGAAAATAGAGAGTTCTGTTTTGGGAAGCCAATGGACAATTTTTTTTTTTTTTTCTTTTTCTATAACTTCCCAACTAATATGCTCAAGTGAGCGGAAGTTATTCTTTACATTTTAAACCCCTTTCCGGGGTGTTAATTTGCTGAAGCTGGCAGCTAGAATTGATTTCTTGAAAGTAATTGATTGGTTTTAACTCACTTTGATCTTATTCTCTGCATGTAATCAAGTTTGATGTGTTTGTTGGGTTTCGTGGTTNATTTTCTTCATCATTATATAAAATGATAAAGTATCATTAATTAATCAAAGTGCATAAAACACTTAAATTTAAATAAGAATTTTCAACGTAAAATTAAACCTCTTAATATCTTAAAATAATTAAAATATTTAATCTAAATAAATATCCACAATTATAATATTTTCAGAGCTCATTAAATTATTATAATTGTGCTACTTTAAAAACAAGCTTATCTAATACTTTGAAATTCGATGGATAAGATCCGGGAAAACGCCATCGAGGTACAACGCTTAGGATAAAACTGTTCATGATTTTACAGCTGTCGGTGAAGAACAAATTACGTGATTTACGGAAAAGATAATCTATACGCGTGATTCCAGATGAGGGTAAAGACGAGAGAGATGTGATTGCTGTCGGGAAATAATCCAAAACTGATAATTTTAGCGGGCTGTAATTATGCATGTAGATGCACAAAGTGTTGTTGGAGTTAGAATATTGTCAAAAATCTATGTTGCCGATGCACACAAGTTGGGTTGTTATTTTGGGCAGCATTAAGTTGTCACATATAAATGTTGGGTTGTTATTTTATTATATGTGTTGGGATATGATTTTCTCATGTTATTTTATTATATTTTGAGTTTATTATATTATAGAAATGGGATTATTATGGATTGTACATATGGAATTTTTTTTTACATATGAGATTTTGTCATCTATATACATATAAGATTATTATATTATAGATTGTTTGATTATGAATATGAAAAGGAATATGATTATTGGAGGTTATATCACATTAGAAAAATAAAATAAAAAAGTAATTAAAAAAATAATAATATTTTATTATTATAGAGAATGTGATAGCTAATCCAATGTAGGTTTTAAGAGTTAAGTGATTAGCTAAAAAATAAAAAGTTACATATTCTTCAAATTTTAAAGATTAGGATAGCCAATCAAATACCAATACTCTAAAAGCCCTATTACAAAAAATGGAGTGCATACAATTAGGACAATTAAAAATAAACAGGCAATGGGTGCAATGAATTGGACTCAGACCCATGGCCAAGGCAGCAATCTCTAAAGCGATGATTTTGTAATACAACCGGTGAATTCGTCCAATGCAATTGTGATATGTATCCAAAAATTCTAAAAGAGCTTTGTTACGTCTCATCATTCTCACACACTACGCATTATATTTATTTTTATTTCTTTTATTTTCTTTTATTTTACTCTTTCTAAATTAATTGACTTCTTCTACTCATCAACCATACACTATATATTTAGCAAGAGAAAAAAAAATTATATGTGATATGTGATGTGAAGATGATAAGTAGAGTTTTTCATATCTAAAATAAAAAACCTCAAAACTACAAAGTCTCACCGACGGTACTGATCAATGGCAACAATTAGAAAATACTCGCTAACATAAGTGAAGTAAGATGACCCAGATCTACAAGCTGCATGGGAGTCATCTTCATTGAATGGCAATTTGATTAAAGATGCAAAAGAATTTATGCAAAGATTTTCAGAAGTCAAAATTCAACATGTACCTCGAGATGGAAACGGGGTGACTAGCTAGACTCATAGCTTAGCTAGGAATGCTAGGAATCGTGTAATAGACATTCAAATTTGGTGGGATTAGGTACCTGTTTGTGCTGATCAAGTTCAGAGGTTTGATCAAGCTGCTTTGTAATGTTTATCTTTCTTGAAAGTTTGGTTTTTTTTTTTTTTTAAATAAAAAAATGACACAGATCTAAAGGATCTGGAGAATAGGATTCCATCCGTGCGACCCATGTGGTGGCTAGCACAACCTCATACGAGATCGGGATTTCATCAACAAAAGTGTCATGTGCCTTATTTTTATTGCATTTAGCATTGTAATTTTAATTTTAAATACCAAAATTTTTTATTACAACTTTTCCAAACTTATAAAAAAATGTAAAAAGTAATTTAACTTTTTCAAATCATAAAATAAAAATAATATTATAAAATTCTATTCTAATAATATTTTAATTTTACAATTTTTTTTATTCAACTTTTTCTCTTCTTTATCAAAACTCCATAAAATATTTTAACTCAAACAATTTAACTACTATTCACATACTATTTTACTATTATAGTAAAATTTAAAATTAATAAATGCTTTGTTCACGAAAAAATTTAATAAATAGAAACTCATAAATTGATGTAGGTTAATGTGATTGTCAAATTATAAAATTATTTTTATTGTAAAGTAAATCAGACGTATATCATAAAGTCATATTAATTTATGATTTTACTTTTATGAATTGTACTCTTCTTTACAATTAAGTGCAAAATTTTTTCTATTTTAATGAAGTAAAAACATCATATTCATTAGATGTAAGATTTTGCTATTTTAATCCAACTAATTGAACTTGGCCCTTCTATGGAATGAAAAGAGGATAAAATTAAAAATACACCTAGAGAAAGGATGACTATAGATATATATATATAATAAAATCAATGTACGATCTCGTTTGAATGTTAAGATGGGATAAAAAAATTTAAATAATAGTAAAATAGTATGTGAATAGTAGTTAAATTGTTTGAGTTAAAATATTTTATGGAGTTTTGATAAAGAAGAGAAAAAGTTGAATAAAAAAAATTGTAAAATTAAAATATTATTAGAATAGAATTTTATAATATTATTTTTATTTTATGATTTGAAAAAGTTAAATTACTTTTTACATTTTATTTATAAGTTTGGAAAAGTTGTAATAAAAAATTTTGGTATTTAAAATTAAAATTACAATGCTAAATGCAATAAAAATAAGGCACATGACACTTTTGTTGATGAAATCCCGATCTCGTATGAGGTTGTGCTAGCCACCACATGGGTCGCACGGATGGAATCCTATTCTCCAGATCCTTTAGATCTGTGTCATTTTTTTATTTAAAAAAAAAAAAAAACCAAACTTTCAAGAAAGATAAACATTACAAAGCAGCTTGATCAAACCTCTGAACTTGATCAGCACAAACAGGTACCTAATCCCACCAAATTTGAATGTCTATTACACGATTCCTAGCATTCCTAGCTAAGCTATGAGTCTAGCTAGTCACCCCGTTTCCATCTCGAGGTACATGTTGAATTTTGACTTCTGAAAATCTTTGCATAAATTCTTTTGCATCTTTAGTCAAATTGCCATTCCGTGAAGATGACTCCCATGCAGGTTGTAGATCTGGGTCATCTTACTTCACTTATGTTAGCGAGTATTTTCTAATTGTTGCCATTGATCAGGTACCGTCGGTGAGACTTTGTAGTTTTGAGGTTTTTTATTTTAGATATGAAAAACTCTACTTATCATCTTCACATCACATATCACATATAATTTTTTTTTCTCTTGCTAAATATATAGTGTATGGTTGATGAGTAGAAGAAGTCAATTAATTTAGAAAGAGTAAAATAAAAGAAAATAAAAGAAATAAAAATAAATATAATGCGTAGTGTGTGAGAATGATGAGACGGAACAAAGCTCTTTTAAAATTTTTGGATACATATCACAATTGCATTGGACGAATTCACCGGTTGTATTACAAAATCATCGCTTTAGAGATTGCTGCCTTGGCCATGGGTCTGAGTCCAATTCATTGCACCCATTGCCTGTTTATTTTTAATTGTCCTAATTGTATGCACTCCATTTTTTGTAATAGGGCTTTTAGAGTATTGGTATTTGATTGGCTATCCTAATCTTTAAAATTTGAAGAATATGTAACTTTTTATTTTTTAGCTAATCACTTAACTCTTAAAACCTACATTAGATTAGCTATCACATTCTCTATAATAATAAAATATTATTATTTTTTTAATTACTTTTTTATTTTATTTTTCTAATGTGATATAACCTCCAATAATCATATTCCTTTTCATATTCATAATCAAACAATCTATAATATAATAATCTTATATGTATATAGATGACAAAATCTCATATGTAAAAAAAAATTTCGTATGTACAATCCATAATAATCCCATTTTTATAATATAATAAACTCAAAATATAATAAAATAACATGAGAAAATCATATCCCAACAACATATAATAAAATAACAACCCAACATTTATATGTGACAACTTAATGCTGCCCAAAATAACAACCCAACTTGTGTGCATCGGCAACATCAGATTTTTGACAATATTCTAACTCCAACAACACTTGTGTGCATCTACATGCATAATTACTGTAACAGCCCGCTAAAATTATCAGTTTTGGATTATTTCCCGACAGCAATCACATCTCTCTCGTCTTTACCCTCATCTGGAATCACGCGTATAGATTATCTTTTCCGTAAATCACGTAATTTGTTCTTCACCGACAGCTGTAAAATCATGAACAGTTTTATCCTAAGCGTTGTACCTCGATGGCGTTTTCCCGGATCTTATCCATCGAATTTCAAAGTATTAGATAAGCTTGTTTTTAAAGTAGCACAATTATAATAATTTAATGAGCTCTGAAAATATTATAATTGTGGATATTTATTTAGATTAAATATTTTAATTGTTTTAAGATATTAAGAGGTTTAATTTTACGTTGAAAATTCTTATTTAAATTTAAGTGTTTTATGCACTTTGATTAATTAATGATACTTTATCATTTTATATAATGATGAAGAAAATATTATTTTATAAACCTTAGTTTATAAAATAATATTCTATCTTAATTCTTCTCAGTGTAGTAATTAAGTGTTTTACTAACTTAAATGATTTTATCATCTTCGATTAATTAACGGTACTTTATCTTTTTTTTATATAATGATGAGGAAATATTATTTTATAAATTTTAGTTTATAAAATAATATTCTACCTTAATTTATCGTAGTGTTTTATTTAAAGTGTTTTATTAAAAATAAGTTTGATAACACGTTAGCACGTTTTGCTCTCTCCCTATTCTGAAACTTCCAGCCTCCTCTTCTTCAACTCTTAACTTTTTCTTCTCTCTCAATTCTCTGAATCTAAGGTCGATAACCTTGAACCCATGGATTTATTCCCTCAACCACCTGGGTTGGGACTATCTGGATAACTCCCATCTTGGGTGCTTACGTCGCCGAGGCCACCGAGTTTTACCTGGGTACCAAATCTCACCAAAACCCAGTTGAATTTAACCCCATTAAAGAGCTTCCTTTATACCGAGCAAGAAAGGAGGCACCAGTCTTTTTGGATACATGGGTTGCAGCATATGGGCCCTACAACAGCCTTTCTTGACTGAAGGTGGCCGTCTTTATACTGTGCAGCAATTTGTTTAAACGTAGATAAAGCAGCTAGTTGATGATCTGAATGATGAGGAGAGAGATGAGAACGTGGGTGAGTGTCTGATAGTACATGGAGAGCTCCTTCCTGACTTTGACAGCAGCGAGGACGCGAGTAGTTGAACTCACTTTGAGAGAGACAGAGAGAGAGAGAGGCCTGACAAAATGAAGAAAAGATGAGGAAGATTTGCTTCCGAGGAGAGAGAGAGACAGAGTCAGAGAGATGTGGATTGGCTGATTTCACAGAAGACTAACGTAAAAAATTAGTAAATTTGATTTAGTAGCTCTGCACTAATTATTGCATTCCATGGAAAGCGAGCAGAGTTCCAGATAAAGCAGCTTATAGAGAGAGCGAGCAGAGAAGAAGGGAAGATATATATATATATACACGGGTGGGTGGGTTTTATTACTTTCCTTCCCGGTTATGGTGTTGAGGACGGGTAAGAGAGAAAATGGCTGCGAGGTCTTGACGGTGTCCTCGCCGTGCTTCCTCTCGTTCATTCTGTTCCTGTTCTCCGGTGGCGGCGCTGATGGTAAAGGATGGATCCTGTTTGTTGAAGGCAGCGGAGGCGGCGGCACTGGTGTAGGAAGCGGCTTCGGCTTCTGGGCTTCTGCGGCGGCTTCCAATGTCGGAATAACCATCGGTGTTACGACCATAGTCGGTCTCGCCTTGGCCGGCACCGTCGTCTACTCTCGTAGGTAAAAAAGGAAAGAAAAATCTCAAAGATCGAAATCCGAATCCTAACGGAATGAAAACGAATCAAAACCAATCCCCGAATTCAGTTTCAAACCCTGGAAGAACTAGATAGATAGATAAATGCTTACGGAAGAGAAACACGTAATGAGAACCCTACGGCGAAGTCACACTTCTTCACCGTCGTCGTCATCAAATTCCTCTTCACCGTCAGCGTCGTCGTCTTCGTCGACGTCATCTTCTTCGTGGGTTCACTTGCGATCGGTCTTGTTAGTTGTTGCTCATTCATCGTCGTCGTCATCTTCGTCCTCACCAGTTTCCACGGATCGGGTTGGTCTTAAGTCACCTTGGTCACGCCGGAGAAGAAAACATGCCCTTCTGCCAAAATTATGGAAGAGTTTCTTTACACCGGATGGGAAGCTCAGTGACGGTGGGGTCAAGTTGCTGAAGAAAGTTCGTGATGGAGGTGTCGATCCAAGTCTTAGAACAGAGGTCTGGCCATTCCTTCTTGGAGTGAACTCTTTCCAAAGGTTGATTCTCGCTTGCTGAAGGCGGTTGCTATTGAGCATTCCAAGGACGCCAATCTAGCCGTGGAGATTGTTTGTAGTGAGATTATCCCTTATTTGTCTGGTTGGTCAATTGGTTCTTCCAGTCCTCCTGAGGATGGTGAAGGATTTAAGAAGCAGAGATACTTGTTAAGCCAGCCGCAGGTAATTGACAAAGTAGATGTGGGGCCTTCTTCAGAACCTCAATCAATAGCTTATGATGATGCCAAGGAGAGTGATCATACCTGTGGTGTCCTTCATGCTGATGCAACACCTCTGGTTGAGGCACTGAATGATTCCACAGCTTTGGATTTCTATGATGCAAATGAAGACAACAATCAGTCATGCGGATATACTGAAAATGAAGAAGTGATTTTGCTGGGGAATTCTCAAGAAAAATGTGTCAAAGTGGGGTTGAGTGAGATTGATGCCACATTAAACACTTTGTCGCATGGAGAGAATGATGATCAGAAGAGTGGAAATACTGGAAGTGAAGAAATGACTTCTTGGGGGAACTGTAAAGAAAATGAGATTGAAATGGGGTCAGAGACAAACCTCCCTGGCATGACCATTTCTTCGGTAAATGAAAAGGATGGCGTCAAAGGCCCTACGGTTAATGATCTGGATTATGCTTGGAGAGATATTGACTTTCCTATGGCTAATGACTCTAATAATGTTGTTCATGGAGAAAGCCAGAAAGCAGAATCGTGTTCAAATATCTCTGAGGCAGGAAATTCTGTGCTTCAGCTTGTTCCTACATCTATCAAAGAACATACTCTACTGGCCAGTGGTTCTTCAGACGTTACTTTCAAGCAACACTATTTTGTCAGTGAAATGAGTGATATCAAGGATGAGACTAAAGCAGATGCCGTAATTAATAGTTCTGGTTCGGGCCAAGAATGTAAAATTAATCTTCTTGAAGAGATTATTGAAGATGCCAGAAATAACAAGTGAAACCTCAAGTTGCCGTGGTGTTGCAAGTGCTCATAATATGACAATTGAGTTCAGAAGTGAAAATCTTAAGGACTTGAGTGTTCCTCTTCCAGCTGTTGTGCAGTTCCTCGTGTTTCGCACTCTATTCTCATAGAACGCGACGATCGAGGTAAGTTAGCCTCTAACTTACTATCAGTTTATTGTGTATGTGTGATGGGTAAGAGAACTACAATTTATGTATGTATGTTATCGTATATGCCATGTCATGCTATGTCATTATATGTTTATCTGTTACGTATGATTTAATCTCATGAATAATTATCTGTTACACAATCTTTTCTTATACAATGCTGTATGTTATAAGTATCCATGTTAAGTTCATGATACAAGTATGCCATGAAATGTTTATGATTAAATCATATTGTGCCATTACAAGTATACGTCATGTTAGAAAAATATATGATATTAATTAACATCTCATGCATTAAGAAAGATAAGATATGTTATGTTACGTATAATACGTGGGGCCACAACAACTGTGGAGTACGTATTATATTTATGTTACTTATAATGCGTGGGGCCACAACAACTGTGGAGTACGTATTATATTTATGTTACTTATAATGCGTGGGGCCACAACAACTGTGGAGTACGTATTATATTTTATGTTACTTATAATGCGTGGGGCCACAACAACTGTGGAGTACGTATTATATTTATGTTACTTATAATGCGTGGGGCCACAACAACTGTGGAGTACGTATTATATTTATGTTACTTATAATGCGTGGGGCCACAACAACTGTGGAGTACGTATTATATTTTATGTTATGTGTATTCATGGGGCCACAACAACTGTGGAGCATGAAGTATGGGGCCACAACAACTGTGGAGCATACACTACATGAGACACAGCAATTGTGACATGTAGAATACGTGGGGCCACAACAACTGTGGAGTACGTATTATGTTTTATGTTACTTGAATACGTGGGCCACAACAACTGTGGAGTACGTATTAACGCAGTTATTAATCAAGACAATTAAATAAGATTCCAAGTTTATGTTAAGTCAGTTTCAGATCAAGATGCATGATAAGTCAAGTTTCAGATCAAGTTCATGTTATTTATGCTCACGTACATGTTATGTTCATGTTCATGTTATGTTCCAAGTTCATGTTCACATCATGTTATGTTCACGTTTATGATATGTTCAAGCTCACGTTCATGTTATGTTATGTTCATGTCCATGTTATGTTTCACGTTCATGTTATGTTGATTGTTCATGTTATGTTTTAAGCTTAAGTTCATGCCATGTTAAGTCAAGTTCAGTTCACGCTTAAGTTCTGGTTAAGTCATGCTATATGTCAAGTTATACTATGTTTATGTATGACTATAATTATGCATTTATGCTTTTACTGCCATGCATGCATTTTTAACCTGTGTTAGTTTTATGTTAACTTACTGAGATTTGTAATCAAATCTCACTGTGGTAGTCCCAACTACCATTCCCCCCGAATGGTAGATCTTGTTACAGGACCCAAGGAGAATTGGAATCTGACCAACTGAATACAGTCGACTAGGCCACGGTGCGATGTTGATGATGGTATAGTATTTAACTTAGGTTATACTTGTACTTTTGGAGTTGTATCTCAAGTATTCTTTTGATCACAACCATTTTGGACTAGTGTTGTGATCAGGCTTTTTAGTATGCCTTTATGTATGAAATATGTTTCAAGTATATTGGGATATTTTAGTTTGGTGCATAGTATTGCTAAAGAAAAAAAATTATCCGCTGCGAATATTGCATAATGCTAGATGCATGTTAGGAACATTGCATCTTATATGTCATGAACGGGGGCAGGTAACGTTGTGTTGCATGTCTCGACGCTTCAAATGTCCGTTCAATCGCAAGCGGAATTTGGGGGCGTCACAATTACAGCCCAAAAGCCCTACAAAATAACAGCATCTCTAACATAAAGTCTGTCCAACAGCCCTACATAACAGTCCAACAAAAAGCCACAAAATAGCTAGCAATAGTTGCTGCCCAGCCACATGTATTTAACACCACATGTATTTAACACCACATGTGGCTGCCCAGCTACTAAAACTAATTGTGTTTCTATTAACAAAATAATATTAAGTAGATAATAACATGTTGAAACAAAGATGGCTACACATCTTCAAAATCAAAAGATGGAGATAGAGGTGGAGATGTAGATGAAAATTGCTTCCGTGATTCCTCGAAAATCTCTTTTTGAATATTCAAGAAGTACTCTTGCTGCATTCTATTCATCCCAGCAAGATCTAATTTCATTAACTTCATATCGATCTTCCTTTTTAACATATCATTCTTCCTCTTTTTATCCACTAGTAAAGCCATTGCCACAGAATTACTCTTGCTAATCTCTTATCTTCTCTCAGAAATGCATATGGCTCTGTCATTTCTCATGCCATTTAAGGCCTCAGCAAATTCAGCATCACAAGTTTCTGCCGCCTTCCTCTTTCTCTCACTTTCTTTCGCAACCTTCTTGCTTGGAGATCTCTCAGAAATGACCTCTATGTTGTCATCTAAAGTGTCGTCTCCTAGTGGAATCGAGTCCACAATGGCAGCGCGTTTCCCATGTGGTTTCCTCCTCGTTGACAATATGGAAACATGCTGCTGCCATTTTGGTTGGTGTCTTAATAGACACCAATAATGTTCCATATTGTATGTGGCCTTCTCAGTCTCTCTATACAAGATTTTGGCTCTTTCAATCTAAATATGCGAATGTAGTGAGAATGTCATAATAAAATTTCAGTAAAAAATTCTTGAATCAAATTTAGTTAGAAACTCATACCTTGTCCTGCTCTGTTGCACCACTTGGATGCAATGATTCTACTTGGGCTACAACAGCACAAAACTTATTTGTGCATTTTTGGATCACCGACCATCGATTGGTCAATGACCCTCCAGAACGATTTGCCATGCTAGGCTTTTTATACTCATTGTAATAATCATTAATTCTCTCCCACATTTGTGAATATTTTTGATCTGTCCCCCGGATAGCATCCACACTAATATTGAGCCAAGCTGACACGAGGAGATTGTCCTCCTCTACGGTGAAAGACACATCTCGTTGTGTTTTCTTATTAGGTGACCTTTATTCACCTGCCAATTGTGTTGCTTGGAGTCCAACATTATCATGGCTGCTAGTCATCAGGGTACTAGAGATTCCTTGTTCACCACTTTGCAACAAAGTGGTAAAAAAGGGATCTTCATCAAATGTGGTGTCCATCCTTGATTCAAATATTCATGTACAAAATCAGGACTAGACTCATAACTCCAATAATAGCTCAGTACATAAAGTGCTGTCCAAAGTTTAATACAAAATAATATACAGTAGCCATGCATGAATTATACTTTAAATATTCACATGTGAAGCTGTCATGCTTAAGGTCAGGCCTCAGGTAATTAGTCCATCAAGAGGACTAGCTATTTTACTTTTGCATGAATGCTGAACTAGAAACACAAAATACATGGTTTCAGGATTTTGTAACTTTTGTTGAAATTAACCAAATGATGCAGG
Organism: Carya cathayensis; assembly: GCA_011037825.1. Classification (NCBI taxonomy): domain Eukaryota; kingdom Viridiplantae; phylum Streptophyta; class Magnoliopsida; order Fagales; family Juglandaceae; genus Carya; species Carya cathayensis. The sequence goes on along the minus strand of QGSO01000220.1, from coordinate 623,589 downwards.
ACAGTGGCATCTAAAGTTCTAAGAAGGATATGAAGAAGCCGAGAAGCAACACCTGCCTTTGAGAGTGAAAGGTGAAAAGATGTGTGTTGTTTATAAGCTCCCTAGGATTTTGTTATTTTATCAAAAATTTACTTGAATTTATGCAATAACTTAAAATATCTCATAAGGCATGCAATGGCCACGCCCAACACAAAACTGGTTCTGCCATATCAAATGGAAATACTTGGATAGTTCCAACAACACAGGCTTCACCACAATGTGATTTTATAATCTCTTAACATTCAGTGCTTCGATGAATCTCATACCTGAATCTATACTTGCACTTGACAGATGTCATTGTCCACATAACATATGCTGCCCTCCAATATATGGCACATTGGAAAACCTAAAGTTTGCACCCTTAGAGTGCACACACATCTACATTCTAACTGTTCAATAATACACAAGTGCCGTATCATTTGCAACAATAACAAGTTTATTTTTTGCAACCAAACTAATAGTTTAATTACAATGTCAACAAGGCTAATTAGTTATATCTGAGACCTTATATCATACCTCGAAATTGCAATAAGAAATTGAAAGTGGTTTATTATTAGTTGACATTCACCAAACAAATCTTTAGTTTTCATTTCATTACGTGCTACTGTTGTTATTAATGGGCAACTATACACTCCACCCTTATCTTTAGTTTTCATTTAGTTGACATTCACGTACTATTATTATACCTTTATCCTGCCAATAGCTCTACCCACACTAGCATTAATGATTGGCAACTATACACTCCACCCTCTTGAGTACCGATGTCTTGCTTCTCCTATCCAAAACATCAGTTTATTACATAAAACTGAACCATCTTACATCACTTTCTCTTCTCTACTAATTATCGATCGAGATGCTTTGGTTACTTTCTAATGATGGGACTCAATCTGAAACTATTGTTCCTCAGTTTTCTTACTCATTAAGCAAATTCCCATTTTGATCAAACTCATTTTCTTGAGAATATAAGATCGCCTCTTCCAACAATAACCGTTTCCTCAGTTGGTTTTCTAACACAATTCAATTAACCCCTACCACTAGTAATTACTACATGATTGCAAAAGAAGCTTCTTAATTAGTAGTTCACTTGCAAATTGGTACCACCATCAAACCAAAATAGATCGAAACCATGCACGGCTAGACCACGTTAATTTTGGCTAAACAATATTACATCAGATTTCCTTACTTGAGGTATATTCCAACAGAAAAAGTTTAGAATATCTGTTAAACCAACAAGAAGAACTCAGCATCACTTTATCCAAGATCTGGTTCATCAAGGAAAAATTCAATAGAACTCCAAGTTTTCCAAAAACAGAGTACTAAATATAATCCGGTGCTCTTTTAGCAAATTCATCAATTTTATTTTCTCACATCAGAAAAGGAATAGCAAGACCCTTCCCAATATCTGTGAATCGTAGACAAGATGTGCAACATATCACCAAACAAATCCAAACAAATGGGACCAAACAAATCCAAATCGATCCCTATACGGAATGGGTATGCCTAGTCCATAAAATCAGAGTAAAATGCCACCAAAAAAATCCCAACAACATCAATAAAATCAAACCCAAACAACAAAATCAAGAGAAGGAATCAAGGCTAGGGTTTCAGATTTTACTGTGTTGTTGGGCGTCAGTGTTGGAGTGAAGCCGTGGCGGTGCCGTGGCGTGCTCGAGAGAAGGAAGTGAAAGATGAAAGAGAAGAGCTGCGTGAGAGAAAGAGGGAAGACGAAGAGAAACAACAGAAAAAAAATAGAAGAAGAGAAAGAAGGGAGAGACACGGGAGAGGGAAGAAGAAAATAGAGAAGAAAAAAAACTGGAAGAAGAAAAGAGAGAAGAAAAAAAAACTGGAAGAAGAAGAGGATGCGCGGGAGGGAAGAGGAAGGAAGACGAACCACGGGAGAGGAGCCAAAATAATAAAAAACATATTTGGACGTGCTACAGGACTTTTCAAAGATGAAAAATAAGATGAAAATATTGTAGCTTATAATTGATATGAAAAGGGTTTAACCAATCCGATGTAGGGCCTTTTTTGATAAAATCGGTCAAATATGAAGATGAAAAGTATTTAGAATAAACCGATGTCAATGCTCTTAGGGGTCATCCACCCTCTCTTGTTATATATTCCTTTTTATTTTTAATGCCAATTTGATTAGGGAAAAAAGAAGCCCTCAATCTCACTTTAAGGTTTTCTCTCTCAATTATGTTAAGAAATAGTGAAAACAATGTGCATTCCATAAGCAAATTGCATATAATAGCGTTTATATAGGCAAGGCTATATAAGAACTCATTAGAGTACAGAATTTGAAAAGTTTGCCAGCTAGCCCAAGGTCTCACGTGCATGGTGGAATTCCCAAATTAGAGCACTCTTGACACTATTGTTTATATTCTTAGAAAGGTGGCAATTCATGTTCGTGAATCACGTTTGAGTCATGTCAAGTCATAAATATTAGACTATAAGGCTGAACTTGAACACGACCTGTTTAATTAAACGGGTCAAACCTTAAAATTCTAATACGAACTGTATAAATAGCGGGTGATACAACTAGGGTTGTGCATCGATAAGGGATGTATGGGTAGAGTTATTAAGGCCCTTATAGAAGTGGGTAAGCACATAAGACAAAATGATGGAGAAGCTAAGGGAGGAAGATTTGGAGATAGCAATTGTTACGATAAGGAAGGCTTGGCTAAGAAGAAATGAGTTTATCTTTGAGGAGAGTTTTCAAAGTCCTTGCAAAGTAATTTTGTTAGAAAAAGAAGGTCTTGAAGAATTTCAAAAAGCATAGATGTAAGTAGTGGCCATTGAATCAACAGGAGAGGATGCACCTATATTGGAATACAATTACAGAGTAATGACCCAGAAGTGGAAGAAACCAGATCAACTTCATATCAAGGCAAACTGGGATGTCTCCCTCAATAAATAGAACAAGATGATGGGGGTAGGTATTAGAATTTGAAACGAAAGGGGAGAAGTAATGGCTGTTGCATGTGATAAGAAGCCTTATGTCACTCAACCTGATTTGGTAGAATGTCTAGCTCTGTCGTATACATTGGAGTTATGCAAGGATCCTGGGTTTGATAAGATAATTTTGGAAGAGGATGCCCCGGTGACCACAAACGTTGTCAATAGTGAAGTGGAAGACTTGTCTTACCTTGGACATATTATTGAACATATAAAAGTTGTTTTAAGGAGTAGATCATGATGGAAAGTTCAATATACACAGAGATAGTAATGTAAAAACTGAGGTTTGATGAATGAAATATACTTGTTTTACATAAAAAAAAAAAATTACTACTACATGCAGGACACAACTTGTAATTAATTAGAGTCATTATCCAAAACTCCTACTACAACTCTGATTTAGTCAGAATTTGAATCCGAACTCTGAAAATCCTAAACTCTACTTTGTTCCAACTTCGTTAAAGAGATCGGATCAAGACTTTTCTATGGGTCAAATGTGACACCCCGTTTTTATGTGTATTTTCACTGAAGAAATATTTTAATTTAATTAATTTTATAGTGCTTGTATTTTAAATAATCGGGTTTTAATTAGTTTTTATTCGCTGTTGAATTTAAATTTGCTGTTTAATTTATTTTAGCTTGTTTTTGGTTTTAAAAATTTAATAGTTGGTTTTCGCTAATTATTTTAATTATTTTAGCTTCGCGACGTGTTTAAAATGTTTTCTCAGTTTTTATTGTTTTTAAAGTTCTTTTTTTTGAATCAGTCGTTGGACTTCCGAAGTGAGGACTGGACCTCATTTGTTTTCTTCCATCTTTTTTCTTTCCCTTTCCTTTTTTCTTTTTCTTTTTTCTCTTTTTTCTTTCTTTCCTCTCCTCTCCCGTTCGGACCTCACTCCCGTGTCTCTCTCTTTCTCTCTCTCTCCTCACCCACGTAACTTCTGGCCAACACCCAGACCCACCGTTCGCCGGCGACGTGGCCGGCACTGCCCCTATCGGTCGACTCCCCTCCGGCCGGTGACCACCCCCTCCGATTTCTAGCCCCAACCGGCCGACCGTTTAGCCGGAAAACTACCTTAAAGCCACACGATTTTTGCCTCGATCCGCCGCCGTCGCTCCACCTCCAGCCACCACCTCTTCACCACTTCATCACCGGTCCCTTGCCGTCCTAACCCACCCATTTCCGGCCTCAAACAGTCACCGGAGCAGCTCCCACGAGCTCAACTCCGTTTTGCACGTTTTTGACTTCAACCGGCGTTTTCGCCGCCACCCACGGCCAAAGCTCACTTCCACTAGCTTCATAAACCCCCCTAGACCATTCCCTATCAATTTGGGGTCTTGGTTCTTCCCCGTTCAAAAGTGGGTATTTTGCGACCCACGGGAACAGTGCATTTGCACTGTTACGTTGCTTTCGCATCGCCGTTTGCTTCACGCCGAACCTCCTAAAAATCCTTTTTAGCGCTGTAAGTATTTTCCCAAGCTTCCTTTTAGATTTAATATATTATTACCTTTACAATAATTTATTTGGTTGGTTTGCTGATTCCGGACTGAGTCTGAGGAGTTCGGGGGTCGGATGGATGGATGATGGAGTTGCTTGAATTGTTGTTTTATGATTGGTGGTATTTATCGAACATTGAATTTGCATTTTCGTGATGTGTACATGTGCATTTTATTTTATTTGGAAAAATTCCTGTTTTATTGGCATAAATCGATTTTTGGGTGCGTGTGTCTCACGAGCCCAAGCCAGGATGGGTTATTATCTCGGTGGAGCTCCTCTGGTCACTCGGGAGCGTAAAATACTGAGTGACGTCCCCTGAGTTGTCGTTGGACGACGGGAGCGGGACTAGAGGGTGCTTGGCTACGTACGCGCGAGAGGCGCGGAATCGGGCATCGCCCTACTCACCGACTCCGTGGCCCCTCTGCTGGCAGGGGCTAGAGGATGCTTGGCTACGTACACGCGAGAGGCGCGGAACTGGGCATCGCTCGTTATGAAGCCAGGGCTTGCGGATGACCCCTAGGGGAGGTCATGGTGCATTCGATTAAGGAAAATTATGTAAAGGAAAGGTTTTGGGCCAAATGGGACTTTTGGCGTGTGTGGAAAAAATATGGGTTTGGGGACATTTGCATTGGGCATAATTCATGCATATTGTTTGGGCTTAATATGTTTATATCTTGCGTTGGTTGGATTTTACTTACCTGCGGTACCATTTTTGGTGCCGTAGATTTTGATGCAGATCTTGATGATGAGGAGGCTGAGCCTGAGGAGGCGGCTCTGCCGGAGGAGTAGCTGGATGATCTCTAATTATATTATATTTGCCGGTGCTTTTTATTAGTGTGCTTTTGGGATTTTGAAACGATGTTGAACTTGTAATATTTTAGTATGTATGTTTGAATCTGGTTTGTATTAACTGAGAAAAATTCTGGTACTTAATTATATGACTTATCTAACCTCTGCGTGTTTTTATTTGTACACTTTTCGCTTGTACACACACTTTGGGCACTTGGCGATGGGATGTGTGACCGTGTTGTCATCATCCCGACGCCTCGACTTCCACGTGGCTGTATGCGGGAGTTGGGGGCGTCACATCAAACATCCAAAACATGAGCTTAATCCTACTTTGAGACATCTATGAATGAAGTGCCGAGAATGAGGATAGGGATGGATGAAGATGAACCAATGGAGACGTCGGCAATGGGCAGTGACAATGAGGAATGTAAGGATGAGAAATAATTGCCAGAGACGTTAGTGAGTGCCAGTTGCAATGAGGAACGTCTCGATGAGAAAGACCTGATCGAGACGTCGGTAAGGGGAAATGGCAGTGAGGATTTGATGAAGAGGGTAAGCAGTGACTGAGAAAGAGAGTAACGGGAGTTGGAGAGAAAGTGAGGGATGGAGATTTTAGGCAATGAGGCTAAGGGTTTTGTATGGATTCTTAATATATGGTTGGGACAACGACTTTGTTTTAGGCACGGACAAGTTACGTTTTTTTTTTTTTTTTGTTTTTGAAACCATGATGTTGAATTTTTTATTTTTTTAAGTCTTTTTATTTTTTAAATTTTTTTTAAAGACTGAATTGTGTAATTAATTGTGATATAACTAGTATTGACTATGTATAGTTTTTAAATAAGAAAAATTACTCTAATTATATATATAAGTTGATTACTACTATATATTAATAATCTACTATATTTAACTTGGACTAATGGTTAACACTACAATATCTAATAAATATTAATTTTAACTATTAAAAATTACCACAATATTATGATTTATATATATATATATATCTATATCTATTAACAACTATATATATGTTACACGCATACTGGATTAATACTTTATATTAATAGTCTACTATATTTAACTTGCTCTAATTCTTAACACTCTACTATATGTATTATCTACGAGGACCGTGCCAATGCAAATGGGAGAGACCACCTTCTGAGGACAAAGGAAGGTGAAGAAGAAAGCTTTCCTTTGCCAGGTGGAGGATGAGGTAGCAAGGCCAGCAAAGTGCAGCTAGTCCAAATTGGGCAAATGATACTATGTAAAATGTCTAATTGAGACATCTCAACACAGGGTGAACAAAGGACTTTTCACCCAGAACTGGTCAAGTGAGAAATGGTACTAACCGTATGAAGACGAGAATGAAAAGTTGAAAAAGTTGGTAGCTTGACAAAGGGCAAGTTATGAGCAAGAGGCTAACAGTGGTCAAGGACAAGATTGACAATGTTGTAAGTGCTTTCCAGGATAACACATAAATGCAAGGAAGGCAATAGTGTCATACAAGAGGCCCATAATCTACCTTAAAGGTCACATATGGAGTGAGTCTGAAGAAAAAAGATCACAAATCTGCAGGCCATATTGTATGAATTCATAGGTATGATCCAACGCTATGTGGGAGACTCTTATTTAGGGAAGGACTGCAGATTGAACTTAAGGCAAGCTACAAAAACATGCATATATTGTCTCATTATGCTGTCTTTACCATCATGCAAATGGAGGACTGAGATCAAATGGCTCATATTCAAGCATGCTAGGTAGGGGTGTAAAAACAATCTAAAAACCAGTTGAATTGGTTCAATATCGATTCTTACTCTTGAAACTGGTTCAGTACCGGTTTTCATATTTTAAAAATTGGTTTGAACTGAATTATAGATGTATTTATATATATATATATAATTGTTTTTAAAATTTTTTATATTATATATAATTAAATGTTTTATATTATATATAAAAAAATATTATATATAATTTTTATATTATATTATATATTATATGCTAAATTGCTAATTGTGAGGCTAAGGGTGGGTGTAACACCCTGTATCCAGATGGATAAGAGAATTACTACCTATCACTTATAAACTTGTCTCTTAACATATCTAAAATATTCAAAGACTTCGAAAAAAATAGACAATATCATATTTTTCAAATAAACGCATAATGATGTCCGTATAGTCATTACTACATAACAACATAAATAAAAGGGTCCACAATTTTTCATTAGTCTCAACAAATAAACTGACAAATCCTTAAGTTTTACTAACCCAAAAGGGCAAAAAAAAACAATAACATATCTAAGGGACAACAGAAAATCCTTTTATTAACAGCACCCTAAGGTACCCAACACCTTATCCTCAGCTTAGCTCTGTTCACAAATTTTATTCCTGGTCATTAGCTGAACCATCCACATCATCAAAAAAGTATTAAGAGATAAGGGGGAATTATCAACAACTTAGTAAGCAAAACACATATACTAGTGTGTAAAACATGAGCCTTTTTCATAAAGTTTCATATGTAGGAAACAGAAACATTTTATTTTCATATGCAGATCTTAAAACATATTATCAGGAAAAATAGAGCGACATTTCAATATTTTCATATTCAGAAAAACTAACTGCTCATATTCAAAAACACTTTGGCATAACATAACTGAACATTCTCATCTTATCATATTATATCATATTGTATATCATATAACATGTTTAACCCCTGTGGTAGGGTTGTGCTCTCCTCGGTGGCCAAACCAGGTAGTATCATATTGTGAAACTTTCCCTTTTTCAATCTTAGAGTCCCTAGTGTGTACACAGGAAAAAATACATAAAAGACCACTTTGCTTCTGTGACACCCCCAACTCCCATGTATGGACATGTGGAAATTGATGCATTGGGATGATGACAACATGGGTTACATATCGCATGTTGTCATCATCCCATCAATAAGTGCCAAGAGTGTGCACATGCAAAAAGTGTATAAAAAAATGCAGCAGAATAATTAAAGTCGGTCAACTAAGTACCAGAATTGTTTAAATACAAATTGCTTAAATATATGCGTATAAAAAAATAGTACAATTATCCAGTAACAATATCATAAACCAAAATACATAATTCAAAAGCAGGCAAATGGCACCAAATCACTCATCCAGCGGAGCTGCCTCCTCAGGTTTAGCCTCCTCATCATCTGCACCAAAATCTACGGTACCAATAAATGGTACCGCATGTAAGTAATAATCCAAACAAACTAAAAGATAAAAATACATTCATGCAATAATAAAATGCATGAGCATGATGCCATATGCATGAGACTAAAAAATCATCATTTTCCAAAAATGAATAATTTTCCACGCATGCCAAAATTCTATTTTGGCCCAAAGGATTTCCATTAAAACATTCGCAATTTTTCCAGAAAACGGCCCAACATCAAATCTCACTATTTTCCCAAAAAATGGCCTATTATTCATTTACCAAAACCAATTATCCAATTTTAATCCGTATGCATCATGATCTTTCCTAGGGATTATCTACACATCCTAGCTCCATTCACCACACCATGGGTAACAACCGTGCGTGTGACTAGCGTGTTCGTGGCCAAGCATCCTTTAGGCCCCTCCAGCAGATGGGCCACGGAGTCAACACGAGAGGGTTACCATCCCGTCCAATTCCGTTGTCACCCAGCGACAGCCCAAAGGACATCACTCAGTATATTGCGCTCCCAAGTGACTAGAGGAGCTCCACCGAGATAATGCCAAATCTCAGCTTGGGGTTGTGATACGCACGCATCCAAAAATCCAATTCTCAAGTGAAAACCCAGTTTTCATTTATGCTCATGAACAATTATGCAATTATGCAATGCATATGACAAGACACAAAAATATCCAACAACCAACAAATCCCAACATCAACCAATCTCACAAACAACTCCGTTTTCCATTCCAACCGACCCCTGACTCCTTGGACTGAGTCCGGCGCAACCAACCAATTTCATAGAATATTTGTTAATACAAAATATGTTTAAATCTTAAAGGTTATTTAGAAAATACTTACAGCACTTTAAAAGCAATAACTGAAAGATCACACACCCGATTTAACACTCATAAGCTAGCTTGAAAATAAATCACCAATAATTACAATTTTTAGGACGGAAATGGGTTTCGAAAACAAGTAAATTTTGAAATAATGATGATTTACTGAAATAAAAATCTAGAAGATGGTGGCTCAAACTGAGGCTCACGGCAGGAACACAACCAACAAGAAAATCACAAAATGAAGCTCACGGGTTTGAGGCCAAACCAAAACACAAACAAACCAAAACAAATGGAAATGCAAAGGGATATCACAAACATAAAACCGAAAATACCAAGGGAAATAACAAAGAGAAAAACAACATGGAGGCTTCACGGTTTTAGGGGCTAAAAATAGAGCATAACCGAAACTCAAAGCACAAGGATTTGAGGAGGAATAGGGCATGAAAATGGAGCCAAAAATTGAGCATGGAAACTGACAAATTGACCAGACGAAAATGGAGAAGGGAAACTTCAGCAGTCCCATTTTGCAGATGAAGAACAGGAAAAAAAGAAGAGGAAGAAGAAGAATAGCTGCATGGCACAACAGAGCGGAAGAAGAAGAAAGAAGTATACAAATAAATTTCCAATGAAGAAGTAAATGGCACAGCAAAGAGATGAAGATGAAAAAATCAAAGGAAACCAGAAAAATGAAGAAGAAGAAGTGGGCACACGCAAGAGCAAGGAAAGAAAAAGAAAAGAGAAGAGGAAAGAAAAGATAGGAGCTACAGTACCAAGAATTTCAAAGGAGGAAGAAGCACAACAATGGTGAAGAAGGGGTTGATCGGTGTAGGGGAGGAGAAGAAAACCTTAGGGTTTCACACTTGATCAAAATGCACAATAGAAGGAAAAAGGGGCTGAGTTGAGGCAATGGACTGGGCTCAAAAAGCTACACGGGCTGGGTTTTACGCCTAAACTTTGACTCAAACTAATGAACCAAAAATTTAGTGCAGTTTTACCTGCAAGTATATAGGTGTTGTAGTACCTTACAAGGTCGAATCCACAGGGATTGACTTATGTGATAAAGAAAATAAATCAAACAAATGAAAAGAAAATACTAAAAGAGATGTGCGATCGAATATAAAATGAGGTTACTCAAATGATGAATTTTGACGTAACAAAATAAAACCAAAATGATAAAATGAATTGATATAGAAAAAGACTAAGGTTTTGAGGATTCGTCTAATAATTTAAAATTATTTTTTCGATCAAATGATTTCAATTAAACTAGAATAATGATTCCATTTAATTGAGAAGATTTAGCATTTAAGGTCAAGAAAAATAGTCACTAATGATTGAGCATGAACGATTGATGATTAAAACATTCACAAATCTATTTGAATATCACAGGGATTCCTCAAGCATTCACTGTATTGAAATCACAATGAATCAAGATAAATATATAGATAATCAAAATATCCAATAATAAAATCCTTCAATCGATCAAGCTCACAAAATAAATTTTACGTCGATCCGAAAACAATGTTTAAATCATTAAACTTCACCTCTAACCTTAGTATGAAAATTTAGCCAACCATGTTCATCACAAGTGCTATAAAAATTAAATAAACATTCTCCATGATAATATTAAAATAAAACACAATAAAACAACACAAGAACATAAAAGTGAAGAGAAAATAAGAGTTAAAAACTCCCTCTCCGTTCCGTAAATCTCCAGCTCCCACAACGAACGTAAAAGAGAAAACCAGCCTTCCATTCAAGTCAGTTCGTTTGCTTCAAACCAGCTCCTTCGTTCGTTTCTCTGTTCTATTTTTCTTTTCTCGCTCAGCTCAAAACCAGCAAGCCCAAGAGACCACCTGCTGTCCAGCTGCTCTCACAAAGGCTCCAGACCTCTCACAAGTTCAAGCTCCAGCAGACGAAAACACCACTTCCGTAAACCTCCTTAGCCCAGCGTCCTCCTCAATGTTCCGTCTGCCAGCCGAAAGTCACTCCAGCATCTGCATGTCAAGAAAAGAACCATCTCCTTCTGTTTTGTATCCTTTTCCCCCTCAAAACGAAAATGGAAATCTCCTGGTTGGTAGTCAGTAGTTGCTCTGTTTCTTTGCTCTAAAAACGGAGCTGCCCAAATGTAAAGTCTGACGTCAAAACCTTTCCCCAGGTCTCAGTCTTTTTTTTTTCCACGTCTCACTCTCCCTCTTTACGTAAAAACCCCTTAGGTGCTTCTCCGAGAACTCCAGTTTTATTCCCCCAAGCTCTCTATTTATTTTCTTCTACTCCGTAAGCTCTCTGCTGCCTTCCTCTCCCGTTTTTACGTAAACCTCTATTGTCGTAATCAGAAAATTTCCGAGTGAGAAAAAAAATCACCCTTCGAGCCCTCTTCTCTGACTTTCACGTTGCCTCCGTGATTTTCGTTCAAAACCATCCGTCCCAATTCAAGAAGAATACAAAAAACGTAATTCTCTCTCAACTTTCTGTAAAAATTGACCAGAACGGAAGCCTGTGTTTTTTTCTTTTTACTCTTGGCTATTCGTAAAAACCTCTCTTTCTTTTCTCCGTCCAGATTTTCATTCCACCAGTGTGTCTTCCTCTCTTTTCCTTTTGGCTCGCTCCTCTTATCCCTCATTTCTTGCTTTCTGTCTGCCNTGGAGGTGAGGCACGGCGGCCGGAGGGGGCGCCGGTAGGAAGCTAGAACCGATCAGCTATGGTGGAAGGGTGTAAGTCGACCATGGAGAGAAGGAGAGGAAAGAGAAGGAAAAAAAAGAAAAAAGAAAAATGAAGGAAAAAGGGTAGGAGCCTAGGTAATAAACTTCAATCCTACGTTTTGGGATCCTCAAATAATTCAACGGTGAATTAAAACACTGATTAAAAATGCGTAAATGTTTTATTTTAAATAAAACACTTTAAATAAAACACCACGATGAATTAAGGTAGAATATTATTTTATAAACTAAAATTTATAAAATAATATTTCCTCATCATTATATAAAATGATAAAGTACCGTTAATTAATCGAAGATGATAAAACCAATTAATTTAAATAAGAGTTTTCAACGTAAAATTAAACATCTTAATATCTTAAAACAACTAAAATATTTAATCTAAGTAATTATCCACAATTATAATATTTTCAGAGCTCATTAAATTATTATAACTGTGCTACTTTAAAAACAAGCTTATCTAATACTTTGAAATTCGATGGATAAGATCCGGGAAAACGCCATCGAGGTACAACGCTTAGGATAAAACTGTTCATGATTTTACAGCTGTCGGTGAAGAACAAATTACGTGATTTACGGAAAAGATAATCTATACGCGTGATTCCAGATGAGGGTAAAGACGAGAGAGATGTGATTGCTGTCGGGAAATAATCCAAAACTGATAATTTTAGCGGGCTGTTACAGTTTTTCTGTTTTATTTTTTGTTCGGTAGTTGCCTTCCTTCTTTGTTTCATTTTCAGTCTTAGTTTTGTTTTGGTAGAGGGGACTCGCTCGCTTTTATTTTCATTCTCGTTTTTTGTTACTTCGTTTAGCATTTTTTTTTCTTTCTTTCTTCCTTCGTCCAGTTTAACTTTTAATTTACTTTACTTTCCGTTTTCATTTTCATCTTGTTCTTGGAAAGTTTAGCTTTATTTCTCTTTCGTTCGGCGTTATTCTTTTTTTTTTTTTTTCTTTCTACAGATTTTATCATGACTCTACTTAGATTTATTTTTGTTACTAAAAATATCATGTGTAACTAATTTCTAAAGCTTGGGTTGTGGAATGAGATTTAATTTATTTTAGATTCTAGTTTGATGCAATATTTTGTTGTTTAATGTTTATTTCACTAAGTTATTAGTCGGATTCAAATGGAAAATAGATTGCGGCTCTTGCTCTTGTTTTGTTGTTGACGTAAGGCACAACAAAAGCTTGAATTTATCAAGGCTTCTTTCGATTGATTATAAATATAAATTTGGCTAGTAAATTAGAGAATTTCTTGAGAAAATATTGCAAAAACTTGAGCTTAATTTTTATCTTCCGAATATCAATACCTTGACTGGATTGTTAATCGAGAAATTATCTAGAACCCGAAATAAAAAGAATCTCAAACCCAACCCAAGTGTTTGTTAATTTACCTTTTTGATTAAAAACTCTAATTGCAACTTCGATTATTTTTTTGCATTGCATTTTAATTTTATTTTCATCTCTCATACTCGATTCAATTGTTACTCACAAATCCCTTATACGCTTTGATAACCCACTGTCCCTGTGGAATACGATCCTGAACTTATCCTTGATACAACTTGACACTTCTACACTTGGAAGCACATTCGAAACCGAGTCAATATATTGTCTCATTATACTGTCTTTACCATCATGCAAATGGAGGACTGAGATCAAATGGCTCATATTCAAGCATGCTAGGTAGGGGTGTAAAAACAATCTAAAAACCAGTTGAATTGGTTCAATATCGATTCTTACTCTTGAAACTGGTTCAGTACCGGTTTTCATATTTTAAAAATTGGTTTGAACTGAATTATAGATGTATTTATATATATATATATAATTGTTTTTAAAATTTTTTATATTATATATAATTAAATGTTTTATATTATATATAAAAAAATATTATATATAATTTTTATATTATATTATATATTATATGCTAAATTGCTAATTGTGAGGCTAAGGGTGGGTGTAACACCCTGTATCCAGATGGATAAGAGAATTACTACCTATCACTTATAAACTTGTCTCTTAACATATCTAAAATATTCAAAGACTTCGAAAAAAATAGACAATATCATATTTTTCAAATAAACGCATAATGATGTCCGTATAGTCATTACTACATAACAACATAAATAAAAGGGTCCACAATTTTTCATTAGTCTCAACAAATAAACTGACAAATCCTTAAGTTTTACTAACCCAAAAGGGCAAAAAAAAACAATAACATATCTAAGGGACAACAGAAAATCCTTTTATTAACAGCACCCTAAGGTACCCAACACCTTATCCTCAGCTTAGCTCTGTTCACAAATTTTATTCCTGGTCATTAGCTGAACCATCCACATCATCAAAAAAGTATTAAGAGATAAGGGGGAATTATCAACAACTTAGTAAGCAAAACACATATACTAGTGTGTAAAACATGAGCCTTTTTCATAAAGTTTCATATGTAGGAAACAGAAACATTTTATTTTCATATGCAGATCTTAAAACATATTATCAGGAAAAATAGAGCGACATTTCAATATTTTCATATTCAGAAAAACTAACTGCTCATATTCAAAAACACTTTGGCATAACATAACTGAACATTCTCATCTTATCATATTATATCATATTGTATATCATATAACATGTTTAACCCCTGTGGTAGGGTTGTGCTCTCCTCGGTGGCCAAACCAGGTAGTATCATATTGTGAAACTTTCCCTTTTTCAATCTTAGAGTCCCTAGTGTGTACACAGGAAAAAATACATAAAAGACCACTTTGCTTCTGTGACACCCCCAACTCCCATGTATGGACATGTGGAAATTGATGCATTGGGATGATGACAACATGGGTTACATATCGCATGTTGTCATCATCCCATCAATAAGTGCCAAGAGTGTGCACATGCAAAAAGTGTATAACAAAAATGCAGCAGAATAATTAAAGTCGGTCAACTAAGTACCAGAATTGTTTAAATACAAATTGCTTAAATATATGCGTATAAAAAAATAGTACAATTATCCAGTAACAATATCATAAACCAAAATACATAATTCAAAAGCAGGCAAATGGCACCAAATCACTCATCCAGCGGAGCTGCCTCCTCAGGTTTAGCCTCCTCATCATCTGCACCAAAATCTACGGTACCAATAAATGGTACCGCATGTAAGTAATAATCCAAATAAACTAAAAGATAAAAATACATTCATGTAATAATAAAATGCATGAGCATGATGCCATATGCATGAGACTAAAAAATCATCATTTTCCAAAAATGAATAATTTTCCACGCATGCCAAAATTCTATTTTGGCCCAAAGGATTTCCATTAAAACATTCGCAATTTTTCCAGAAAACGGCCCAACATCAAATCTCACTATTTTCCCAAAAAATGGCCTATTATTCATTTACCAAAACCAATTATCCAATTTTAATCCGTATGCATCATGATCTTTCCTAGGGATTATCTACACATCCTAGCTCCATTCACCACACCATGGGTAACAACCGTGCGTGTGACTAGCGTGTTCGTGGCCAAGCATCCTTTAGGCCCCTCCAGCAGATGGGCCACGGAGTCAACACGAGAGGGTTACCATCCCGTCCAATTCCGTTGTCACCCAGCGACAGCCCAAAGGACATCACTCAGTATATTGCGCTCCCAAGTGACTAGAGGAGCTCCACCGAGATAATGCCAAATCTTAGCTTGGGGTTGTGATACGCACGCATCCAAAAATCCAATTCTCAAGTGAAAACCCAGTTTTCATTTATGCTCATGAACAATTATGCAATTATGCAATGCATATGACAAGACACAAAAATATCCAACAACCAGCAAATCCCAACATCAACCAATCTCACAAACAACTCCGTTTTCCATTCCAACCGACCCCTGACTCCTTGGACTGAGTCCGGCGCAACCAACCAATTTCATAGAATATTTGTTAATACAAAATATGTTTAAATCTTAAAGGTTATTTAGAAAATACTTACAGCACTTTAAAAGCAATAACTGAAAGATCACACACCCGATTTAACACTCATAAGCTAGCTTGAAAATAAATCACCAATAATTACAATTTTTAGGACGGAAATGGGTTTCGAAAACAAGTAAATTTTGAAATAATGATGATTTACTGAAATAAAAATCTAGAAGATGGTGGCTCAAACTGAGGCTCACGGCAGGAACACAACCAACAAGAAAATCACAAAATGAAGCTCACGGGTTTGAGGCCAAACCAAAACACAAACAAACCAAAACAAATGGAAATGCAAAGGGATATCACAAACATAAAACCGAAAATACCAAGGGAAATAACAAAGAGAAAAACAACATGGAGGCTTCACGGTTTTAGGGGCTAAAAATAGAGCATAACCGAAACTCAAAGCACAAGGATTTGAGGAGGAATAGGGCATGAAAATGGAGCCAAAAATTGAGCATGGAAACCGACAAATTGACCAGACGAAAATGGAGAAGGGAAACTTCAGCAGTCCCATTTTGCAGATGAAGAACAGGAAAAAAAGAAGAGGAAGAAGAAGAATAGCTGCATGGCACAACAGAGGGGAAGAAGAAGAAAGAAGTATACAAATAAATTTCCAATGAAGAAGTAAATGGCACAGCAAAGAGATGAAGATGAAAAAATCAAAGGAAACCAGAAAAATGAAGAAGAAGAAGTGGGCACACGCAAGAGCAAGGAAAGAAAAAGAAAAGAGAAGAGGAAAGAAAAGATAGGAGCTACAGTACCAAGAATTTCAAAGGAGGAAGAAGCACAACAATGGTGAAGAAGGGGTTGATCGGTGTAGGGGAGGAGAAGAAAACCTTAGGGTTTCACACTTGATCAAAATGCACAATAGAAGGAAAAAGGGGCTGAGTTGAGGCAATGGACTGGGCTCAAAAAGCTACACGGGCTGGGTTTTACGCCTAAACTTTGACTCAAACTAATGAACCAAAAATTTAGTGCAGTTTTACCTGCAAGTATATAGGTGTTGTAGTACCTTACAAGGTCGAATCCACAGGGATTGACTTATGTGATAAAGAAAATAAACTCAAACAAATGAAAAGAAAATACTAAAAGAGATGTGCGATCGAATATAAAATGAGGTTACTCAAATGATGAATTTTGACGTAACAAAATAAAACCAAAATGATAAAATGAATTGATATAGAAAAAGACTAAGGTTTTGAGGATTCGTCTATTAATTTAAAATTATTTTTTCGATCAAATGATTTCAATTAAACTAGAATAATGATTCCATTTAATTGAAAGATTTAGCATTTAAGGTCAAGAAAAATAGTCACTAATGATTGAGCATGAACGATTGATGATTAAAGCATTCACAAATCTATTTGAATATCACAGGGATTCCTCGAGCATTCACTATATTAAGAAATCACAATGAATCAAGATAAATATATAGATAATCAAAATATCTACTAATAAAATCCTTCAATCGATCACGCTCACAAAATAAATTTTACGTCGATCCGAAAACAATGTTTAAATCATTAAACTTCACCTCTAACCTTAGTATGAAAATTTAGCCAACCACGTTCATCACAAGTGCTATAAAAATTAAATAAACATTCTCCATAATAATATTAAAATAAAACACAATGAAACAACACAAGAACATAAAAGTGAAGAGAAAATAAGAGTTAAAAACTCCCTCTCCGTTCCGTAAATCTCCAGCTCCCACAACGAACGTAAAAGAGAAAACCAGCCTTCCATTCAAGTCAGTTCGTTTGCTTCGAACCAGCTCCTTCGTTCGTTTCTCTGTTCTATTTTTCTTTTCTCGCTCAGCTCAAAACCAGCAAGCCCAAGAGACCACCTGCTGTCCAGCTGCTCTCACAAAGGCTCCAGACCTCTCACAAGTTCAAGCTCCAGCAGACGAAAACACCACTTCCGTAAACCTCCTTAGCCCAGCGTCCTCCTCAATGTTCCGTCTGCCAGCCGAAAGTCACTCCAGCATCTGCATGTCAAGAAAAGAACCATCTCCTTCTGTTTTGTATCCTTTTCCCCCTCAAAACGAAAATGGAAATCTCCTGGTTGGTAGTCAGTAGTTGCTCTGTTTCTTTGCTCTAAAAACGGAGCTGCCCAAATGTAAAGTCCGACGTCAAAACCTTTCCCCAGGTCTCAGTCTTTTTTTTTTTTTCCACGTCTCACTCTCCCTCTTTACGTAAAAACCCCTTAGGTGCTTCTCCGAGAACTCCAGTTTTATTCCCCCAAGCTCTCTATTTATTTTCTTCTACTCCGTAAGCTCTCTGCTGCCTTCCTCTCCCGTTTTTACGTAAACCTCTATTGTCGTAATCAGAAAATTTCCGAGTGAGAAAAAAAATCACCCTTCGAGCCCTCTTCTCTGACTTTCACGTTGCCTCCGTGATTTTCGTTCAAAACCATCCGTCCCAATTCAAGAAGAATACAAAAAACGTAATTCTCTCTCAACTTTCTGTAAAAATTGACCAGAACGGAAGCCTGTGTTTTTTTCTTTTTACTCTTGGCTATTCGTAAAAACCTCTCTTTCTTTTCTCCGTCCAGATTTTCATTCCACCAGTGTGTCTTCCTCTCTTTTCCTTTTGGCTCGCTCCTCTTATCCCTCATTTCTCGCTTTCTGTCTGCCAGCCCCCTTCCTTGTTTCTGTTTACTTATTTTTCGGTGGTTTTCCATTGACAACGTGCCTCTCTCCATAATTTTCATTCCCTTGTTTTTTCTTTTTCCACACCTGCTTCTTCACTTTCAGCCCCCTTCTATGACTTTCACTTTGCATGTGCTGTCCACCGAACTATTTACTTCACCGCGTGCGTCTATGAACATCCCAAGTAGGAACGTCATCCTCATTTTGTTTCTTTTTCATTTGCCCAAGTCCACCATTTCCTTTCTTCTCTTTGTTTATCTTCTGCATATTTCTTTATGTTTCCTCTCAATTAGCAAGCGCTTTTGGTCCAAAGTTCTAAGGAGATAAAAATAACACTCAGAAATAAATTAAAAGGAAAAATAGATTATCAAAAATCTGTTATATATGTGAGGAAATATTGTCCAATTAAATCATAGTTATAAAATTAAGCATAAACATGATATTAATCAATTAAAAATCACAACTCGTATTTATGCTTATTAACTATTTTTGCATCTAAAACCAATAATAATGTCACGAAACAATTGAAATACATTGGTTTTAAATAGTTAAAATATACAATATTTCAGTTCAATCACTGGGCCCAAAAACAAAGGAAAAACCCAATAAAACAAGCCCAATATGAAAATAAACGTCTAAGAAATAAAATAAATAAAAGCCAAATAAAAACACTACAACTAAACATTAATAAAATAAAATAATTAAAACCCAACAATAAAATAATTTAAGCTAGAGAGTAATTTAGTTGCAAAATAATTATTAATATCAATAAAGCACATTATTTAAATTCCACTAATCATAAAACAATACAACGAGAAACAAGTTTAATACAAAACAAGAGAACCACTAATTGTAATAATTTAAATAATCATTCAATAAAAATACACATAAATACGGGGTATCACATCTTCCCCCCTTAAATAAAATTTCGTTGTCGAAATTTGTAAGGTCAAACATTAGCGTCAGTAATGGTATGATTATCTCAAATCTGTTCAGAGTTGTATATTGTATATACAACTCTGAACAGATTTGAGATAATCATACCATCATTGACGCCCAAACAATATGGGTACTACTCTCTCACGTCTTCTCCTATAGGCAATTCCATCATACTTGCACTAGTCTCCCAGTGACACATCACATCTAGTACTCCTAGGGTGCCTATGTAATACGAAATCTCCATTTCCACAGGAACCTCAACACAACACCCAAGAATCCCAATGATTAATAGCTTGATACGATCATCTGTGCTAACCTCAACCGACTTCTATACTATAACTTCCAAACCTTCATTGTATACTACACTTTGGTAACCTAATAGCCACTTCTCAAGTTAACCATCAATAAGCATAACTTGCACAACCAAATGATAAATCTCCAATTACAAGTATCATCCCAAAATTTTGAGTCACCACTAATTCCTCAAAATCAGTGCAAAATTTGAACTCCCATCTATTTCACAAAATATCACGCTCCTGCTACTCACTCTGATAATTCACCAAAATGCATAGAGACTATGTCCTCAAAATTAACACCATCAAGTACAAGCTCGGTCAACACCTACTAACAAGACAACCTTTATCACATTTTTGTAGAAAATACTCTCTTTCTCAAAACCATGAATTACCACCCATATTCCTCAATTAGCTCTCGTTACCTTAATCAAAATTAATATTCCACAGAATACCTCCATGATCATTTACAGAAACCAATACCAATTAACCTCCACATCCCAAATTGAAAACAAGTATCATCATCTCAAAATACACCCATCTCATCTAAGATAAGGAACATCCCTAAAAGGCTCGAACCTATCCCGATCAACCAAAAAGAGCACCTATAAATTTCTACCCTCCAACTTATACTTACAAGCTCATCACCAAAACATTATTGAAACCTTCTTGATAACTTGCCCAACTACTTCTACTCCCATAAGCTAGTATTAACACGACTAATTCCTTCAATCACGCATCACAATTAAACCTCAAGACAGGCCATACTGCTCAAATCTCCAATCCATAAAAAACTATTGCACAACACTCATGGATCCTAAGGCTTTATTAACTCATAAATATGGTTATGCTATCCACCGTCGATTCCTAAGTTTCAACTTCTAAGACTTATCATACACCACACACGGTTACCCAACAATCTGTCTTTAAGTTAAATAACAATGTCCATAATTCTCTCAACTAAACGTCCAATCTCCAAAGAAAAGTATAGCCCCCAAAAATTTAAATTCGTAAACGACCTCAAATCACAACTAATTCCTAAAGATAATCACAACAATTACTACCAACCATCACTTCATTGGGCATCACACTTCGACTAAACACTCTGATCGACTCGCCAAAAACCCAAAGCTAAGATCTCTTGAATCTAATACTATTGCATTGAATCCACCACGGCACCTACCAAAACCACTTCTTCAAAGGCAAAAATGAAACAAGGACCTTTACTCTCAAAAATCCATACACACTCGCCACTACTACGCGTCGATCTCATGCATCCTTAGCCAAAACCAATACTCCTCCAAACGTGCAAGTGATCCATCACTTTCCATTTCCATCATCTAGACCTATATCCTCAAAATCAACAAAAATCATTTCCTAAATTTTCACCATCTATTATCCTTAAAATTGATATGGATAAAATCCTAAACCTACCACTACAACCTCGAGTTAAAACAATCATTTTCTGAACTAAATCGATATCTTCAATCCTTAAAAAATACACATACTAGAACATAACCTACAATCCCCAAAGAATACTCTCCTAAAAAATTCTCATATTGGTAACTCAACCCTGATCAATCCTATTTTAATGGTTACAAGCTAATCCATTACCAGAATAGATCAAGCTAGAGAAACCAAGTCTACAGAGCTAAAAACTCAAATCTAATTACAATTAAGTCTTTCAAATATGCAATTCTAAAACTTTAACCCAAATAAGAATCACTTACCAAAATCCTCAAGTTCAATGACCTTAAATCTAAAGCATCGCCTTATAAAACTTGTAAATTCTGAAGCCCCAATTCCTACCAAATTGCTTATACGAGTTAAAACTTCTAATTTAATTAATCCCTCTAATGCTTGTTGAACCTATCACCTTAAATTCCATAAACTTGTTTCATAAATATATAGGGCCAAATCTTAGATGAAACTCTCATAAATCTATCCTTGAACTTACAACCTCCTATTCCAAAGACTATTTTATAAATTCCTTGGAACCTATGACCTCAAGTATCCTAAATAATTTAAAGCTATTCTCCTCCTCAGATAACTTTAGTTCCTAGTGCAGAGATCGCCTAAACTCTGCCATTCCCGTCAAGTATCGATATTATAAAAAACCCCACATCACTAAGAGTCCAAGTCCACTACACTAAATGTTCAAGCCTATCAATGGTATTCTCGATAGTACCATCTTTCTGCCAAAGCGTAACCCTTAACCCTTCTTTTCAACTTTGGACAAAACAAAATAAAGTAAAATAAAACAAAATAAAATAAAATCCATAAATAAAATAACAAAATTTCAATTCAAATAAAAATTAAATTAAATAAAAATAATTTCAAATTAAACCCTTTAAAATTTTCTAGGACTCCACCTATGGGACATGTGGTTTTACCCAGAGCAGAACCACTATGATACCACTTGTGACACCCCCAACTACCACGCACGGGCACATGAAAATCGATGCGTCGGGATGATAACAACATGAGTCATGCATCCCATCGATAAGTGCCAAATGTATGTACATGCAAAAAGTGTATAACAAAAACGCAGCGGAATAATTAAAGTTGGTCAACTAAGTACTAGAATTATTTAAATACAAATTTACTTAAATACAAGTGTATCAAAAAAATAGTACAATTATCCAGTAACAATATCATAATCCAAAATACATAATTCAAAAGCAGGGAAACAATTCTCAATATGTAAGCAAATGGCACCAAATCACTCCTCCGGCAGAGCCACCTCCTCATCATCTGCATCAAAATTTACGGTACCAAGAAACGGTACCACAAGTAAGTAATAATCCAAACAAACCACGAGATAAAAATACATTCATGAAACAACAAAATGCATGAGCATGATGCCATATGCATGAGACCCAAAAATCATCATTTTTAAAAAACGAATAATTCTCCACGCACGCCAAAATTCCATTTTGGCCCAAAACATTTCCATTAAAATATCTGCCATTTTCCCAGAAAACAACCCAACATCAAATCTCAGTATTTTCCCAGAAAATGGCCCATTATTCATTTACCAAAACCAATTATCCAATTTTAATCTATATGCACCATGATCTCCCCTAAGGATCATCCGCATACCCTGGTTCCCTTCGCCACACCAGGGGTAATGACCATGTGTGTGACTTTATAACAAGCGATGCCCAGTTCCATGCCCAGTGCATTCGTAACCAAGTATCCTCTAGCCCCCGCCAGCAGAGTGCCACGGAGTTAGCACGAGAGCGTTACCATATTGTTCAATCCCGTTGTTGCCTAGCGACAACCTAGGGGACTTCACTTAGTATATTACGCTCTCGAGTGACCAGAAGAGCTCCATCAAGATAATGCCCCATCTCGGCTTGGGGTTATGATACACACGCACCCAAAAATTAGTTTCTCACGTGAAAACCCAATTTTCATTTATGCTCATGAACATGCATGCAATTATGCAATGCATATGACAAGGCACAAAAATATCCAACAACCAACAAATCCCAACATCAACCAATCACACAAACAACTTCGTTCTCCATTCCAACCGACCCCTGACCCCTTGGACTTAGTCCGGCACAATCAACCAATTTCATAGAATATTTGTTAATGCAAAATATATTTAAATTTCAAAGGTTATTCAGAAAATACTTATAGCGCTTTAAAAGCAATAATTGAAAGATCATGCACCCAATTTAATGCCCATAAGCTAGCTTGAAAATAAATCACCAATAATTACAATTTTTGGGACGGAAATGGGTTTTGAAAACAAGTAAATTTTGAAGGGATATTTTCGGAATAAAAGGATGATTTACTGAAATAAAAATCTAGAAGATGATGGCTCAAACTGAGGCTCACGGTAGGAACACAACCAACAAGAAAATCACAAAATGAAGCTCATGAGTTTGAGGCCAAACCAAAACACGAACAGACCAAAACAAATGGAAATGAAAGGGGATTTCACAAACATAAAACTGAAAATACCAAGGGAAATAACAGAGAGAAAAATAGTATGGAGGCTTCATGGTTTTAGGGTCTAAAAACAGAGCATAATCAAAACTCAAAGCACACGGATTTGAGGAGGAACAAGGCAAGAAAATGGATAAAAAAAACCAAGCATGGAAATCCACAGATTGACCGGACGAAAATGGAGAAGGGAAACTTCGGCAGTCCCATTATGTAGATTAAGGACATGAAAAAAAGAAGAGGAAGAAGAAGGGTAGTTGCACGGCACAATAGAGGGAAGAAGAAGAAAGAAGCAAAAAAATAGTTTCTAATGAAGAAGTAAACGACATAGCAAAGAAATGAAGAGGAAAAAAATCAAAGGAAACCAGAAAAATGAAGAAGAAGAAGTGGGCATGCGCAAGAGGAGGAGGGAAAGAAAAAGAAAAGAGAAGAGGAAAGAAAAGATAGGAGCTGCGGCAACAAAATTTTCAAAGGAAGAAAAAGCACAACAATGGTGAAGGAGGGACTAATTGGCGTAGGGGAGGAGAAGAAAACCTTTGGGTTTTCACACTTGATCAAAACGCACAGTAGAAGGAAAAGGGGGCTGAGTTGGGGCAATGGGCAGGG
This sequence comes from Carya cathayensis, assembly GCA_011037825.1. Lineage (NCBI taxonomy): Eukaryota > Viridiplantae > Streptophyta > Magnoliopsida > Fagales > Juglandaceae > Carya > Carya cathayensis. The sequence goes on along the minus strand of QGSO01000220.1, from coordinate 599,174 downwards.
CTCAAAAAGCTACACAGGCTGGGCCCAAAAACAAAGGAAAAACCCAATAAAACAAGCCAAATCCGAAAATAAAGGTCTAAGTTATAAAAATGCACAATAAAAATAAATAAAAGCCAAATAAAAATACTACAACTAAACATTAATAAAATAAACTAACTAAAGCCCAACAATAAAATAAGCTAGAGAGTAATGTAAATGCAAAATAATTATTAATATCAATAAAGCACATTATTTAAATTACACAACTTAAAAATCATAAAACAATACAACGAGAAACATGCTTAATTTAAAACAAAAGAACCACTAATTATAATAATTTAAATAATTTTTCAATAAAAATACACATAAATACAGGGTATTACAGCTTCCAAAGTGCGTGCACTCGTATCATATCATATCATGTTGGTACCAACCATATCACGTGAACCAATATCATCATATCAAAACTATATTTAGAATCAAAATAAAAACAGATAAGTGTGCCAAAGGTTTTTTAATTTTATATCATATCAAACCACGTGCTGATTCATTCATATCATTTACAAATGATCAATAATAGATCTAAAACATTTCATATCACATGAATAAAAATGTCAAATATCATATTCGCTCTTTTTTACATTTCTGAATATGTCAAATATTGCTCATGGTTACACTTTTCATATCAAAAAGCAATTTTCACTTTTTATAGATTTCATGAGTGCATGTAGAACATATAATTGAGGTTATTTTCATATTTACTTTTCAAAACATAACATACACATGTTTACAAATCAACCTCAATTCATTTTTTTAATATGAATCTAGCATAGGAACCCTGCCTACTTAACTCTTGTAGCATATTCTCTAAATGCTGGGATTGTAATTTAGCCATGTTGCAATAACCTAAATTATAATATTTGGACACATGTTAATTGTCAAGCCATCAAATTTACCTAGTTAACCAAAATTCTACCTTCATAATAATAAAAGAGAACCAGTTTATAACCATTAAAAAAAAATGGGATAGCTTGCTTTAAAACACTACCCAAGCCCCCACACCTCAATCTAACAAAATCAATCCAATAACAACCAAAGAGCAAAACTAGATAGCCACAATACTACATATTCCTTAACCAATATCAACCCAAAACAACAATAATATTCCTCCAAATAATTTAACCTCCACTCCAATGGTCAGTATATAACCCAAACAGTTCAAATACAACCACTACTCGAACCCCGCACACCCATTTAATTCACTGCATGTCTAGCCCAATTATTCCAAACTCAAACCAGTCCAAGACAAAGAGTTTGCTTACAAAAATTCCACGTAACCACCACATCAACCACACACTAATCACGTTTTCATCCAACTAAGAAATTACAAACACACCACTCTCAATACCCAACACATTCTGTAAAATTTTCAAATCAGTAATACTATACGAATCACAATAACTAATTAATGAGGAAAAGAATGTGAACTAAGTGAGGGTCTTACCAGTGTGAACTTAGTCTACGATTTCTTGAATGTGGAAGTGCATGGCGTGATGAGCAATAAAGAGCGTAGTTACTATCTGTGATGAGTGAAATTTGTGAGTGAAAAATGGAAGTGAGTGTTGTGTGTGAAACAGAGAATGAGAAAGGCCTATCGGCGATCTATAAAGTCTCTAAAGATGGGCTTTGACGGTTACAAAAATTCGAGGACCCATAAAAACGCAGCACCCTGGTTCGATTCAGCCACTCAACTAAAATTCACGGACAATCATAGCACCAAAAATGACAAAAAGAAAAAAGAATCTGCAAGTGATGAGAAAGAGAGGTCGGTTGAGAGGGGCATTGGGGTTCGGAAATAAGGGGGTTAGACCAAGTATAAGAGAGAGAGGATTTGATGAGAGTGAAATTTTTGAAAGTGAAGAAAAAGAAATGCGGTTAATAGGTTGAAGAAAAGTGGGAGTAAGATTCAGATTCAGCAAAACTGAAAATCAGAGAGGGAGAGAGGAAGAAACCATCGGGGGATAAAGAGAGAAAACAAAGGCTTAAAGCCTTACTTGAAAATGACGCCGCTTTTGAGGGGCACTGGGTTAGCTCTTCATGGGCTGTGTTTCCTCTAAACTGGGCCTTGGGCTCGGGCTCTACAGTGGGGATTCACCAATCTCCTGCATTGCCGAATCAAGGGGAGGAGCTAGGATGTGAAATAGCAATACCAATGGGTGCACCAAAAGCAATTGACGAAGGAGGCTAGATGAGGAGGCTCCTATCCCAGTCATACATGATCAAGGTTTGATGATGGATCAAGGTGAGGGTAAGCCTTTATCTCAAGTGGTGTCGATAGAAAACATCGAAGAACACCCCACCTCATGAGCATCCTTTAGAATGTCATATGAAGGTTAGGGAAGGGTGTGGCAACTACACCAAAGCAATGGGGAGAGACCACCTTTCGAGGATAGGGAAGGTGAAGAAGTGAGCCTTTCCTTGGCAAGGTGGAAGATGGGGCAGTGATGCCAATAAAGTGGAGCTAGTCTAAATAGGATGAGTGGCATTATGTAGAAAGCCTGGTTGACACATCTCAGCACAAAGTACTTTTAACCCGAAATTGGTCAGGCAAGAAATGGTGCTAACCATATGAAGGTGAGAATGAATAGCTGAAGAGATTGGTGGCTCGGGCAAAGGGTGAGTTATAAGCAAGAGGCAAGAAGCAGTAAAGGACAAGACTGATATGGATGTAAGGGCTTTTCGAGATAACACCAAAATTCTTAGAAGGTGGTAGTGCCATAAGCAGATGCCTATGCTCCACCTGAAAGGACATATTTGGTGTGAGTATGCGAGAAAAATAATTATGACTCTGCAAGCCATATCGTCTGAACTTAGAGGTATGGTCCAATGCCACATGGGAGACCTTTATTTAGGGAAGGAGTTGGGATTGGACTCAAGGCAAGCTACAAGAATTTATGTGCCTTGTCCCATCAATCTATCTGTATTATCTAGCAAATGGACGACTGAGATGAAATGGCTCCTCTTCAAGCACACCAAGAGTCATGACTACATTAGAAGTACACCTAAAGTTTCCAACCTTTAAAAGGGATAGGACAAGGGACAACATCTCATTTTTAAGATCGTAAATGTTTGAGCTTCTTTAGAGACAGAGTCTTGAAAGAAAGCAAGTGGCTTCAAAGGGAGCGATGGGAGAACCAATGCTAGCTCCAGTGTACAATTTTAAATACTATTGAGGTAGGTTAGCTTCTAACAGTATTGTGAATGTGGGGGAAATCGGTTATTCTACAGGCAGTCCATTTTGTGCACCCATGCAAACATCCACTTGCCACGTTAGCGGCTATTGTAGAAAAAAATTTTGAAAAATAGCAAATCGAAACCTCCCCCAAATCTCCACCGCGTTCAATCGATGGGAAAGTTGCTGTGCTTGTCATTCCTTCACTTGCAGTTGATGGGGAAGTCTTCATCCGAAAATGACTACCCCCAAATCTCTCCCATTTTTTGCCCTTGATGGAAACAAAAACTGCTCACCTTCATTGTTCATCCGCCTGCACTCGAGAGGAGAACCCAGCTGAGACTTACAAGTCAGATTTCTTATTCAAAATTGTGTTTCTCTTTCATTTATAGCTTTTATAATCATTAAAGCTCTATTTTTTTTAAGGTAGTTCCTTTTTTCTTTGACTTAGTGGAGCTTTCCAATTCAATTAAAGTTTGCTTAGATGTCTGTATATTGTTGAAAATTATAAAAGTTGCTATATTTGGAGTGTGTATATAGTTTTTTTGGATTTGATTTGTTCTAGATATCCTTTCACATGGGGTTTAGATGGCCAAACAACCTTGGTCTCTGTTGGGTTTAAAGCTGCCTTGTCATTTGTTGGGTTTAAAGTAGCCTTGTCATTCTCAAGAAGTGAGTTCCATTGGGTGGAGGTCAGTCTCTAAGGAAAATCTATACTGGTGTTGGCTCTTTTGGTTGATTTGTGGCTACTTGAGGGTTTCATGAAGCTTGAAACTTTCTATGAGCCTTTAAGCATGAAGAAAATGGTCTAAATTTTTGAGGCCTATTACACCAAGGATTTTGTTGCTTTTAGTGGGCTGGCAATCTTCATTCAACAAGATTTAAAAGGAGAAAAAAGCTGAAGGTGGCTATTAAAGGATATAAAGAGGTGCTAATTTCTTCTTTTACTATCAATTCAAAATTGTAGTAGAAACCCATAGGGGTAATATAATATGGAAGATACGGTCCTTTTTCTTTAGCGGAGATTAGATCCTAGAGCAGCTTGAGGCCTCATTTTATTTTGAAATTTATCCGAACTATGTTGACATTTATGATTAAATTGCTTGAACTAATACAACATAAGATGATTTTTGTTTTTCTAAAATATTGATAAATATTCTCTAGATGGAGAAAGGAAAAGAGCACGTATATCCATTAACACCTCCTACCACAAATCTATCAAAAAAACCATCAACCCAGGTAGAATTAGTGTATTTGAAGTTCAGATTAACTATTTCATTTGTGTCTACATTTATTACTTAAGTTTTTGTTTATGATCATGATTCTATAGTTTAACCCAAGACCATTTTTTCAACAGTTCTCAACATCTCCTATAGTAAATCCATCAACCAATCTAGCAACTTAGGTATTGTGATTGGTTGTGAATTAGTTAACTGTTCTAATAGTTCTTATTTAGGGTCTTTGGCACTACTATCATTACTTGATTTATATGTTAGGTGATACCAAGACCATTTTATCAGGATTTCTTAACACCTTCGACCACAATTCCATCAAAATATCCACCCACATAGGTATGACCAATATTAATTGTTGTTCATTTAATTGTTCTATTATCTCTAAATTTGTTCAAACTACTATCATTATTTATTTATATGTTAGGTGGCACCCACAAAATTTTATCTAGATTTCTCAAATTATATGCATGGTTGCCATGCACCAATGCCACATGCATGGTTACCAACTATTATTCCACATACTGGTGTGAACCCATCTCTCATGACTAGTCAGGTGATGAGTTCGTTCTTTTAAGTTTGAAACTTATTTCCCACCATTCAAAATTGATTGATTTAAACATGGATTTTTATTGTTCTAAACTACAAGGACATTTCACTCTTCTGTTACACCTCTGATTGAGATCAACTCTGCAACCTCAAGCCACGTTGAAGAAATTTAGGAGGTCACACCTAAATCTAGGGAGGCTGAGACTTTGTCTACACCCTTTGTATATATGTAGCACTCTAAGATATGTCATATTGGGTTGTGCTCGTGGTGGGAAGGCATGGAACTGGATGGAAAATGTCGCCAAGTCACGTCCGACATCAAAGATGGATTGTAAGTGAAGATTAATGCTATGTTGATTGATGAGATGTTAAAAGTGTCAATGGTTCACAATACACACAATGACAGCCTATCCCCACAAAAATCTCATTTCTTTCACAACAATATAGAAGTCAGTGAGCCAATAAAGAGAGTGCTAGATACAAATGATCAAGCTAACATTAGAATAAATAAGAGTTTTGCCGTTCTTGTATAAGAAGCTGGTGGGTTAGAGAACTTACCTTTTTTAGAAAAAGACTGTCATAACTACATCGATAAGGCACGCCACTTTCAACTTTGAAAAGGTGGCTCTAGAGCCCTTCGTGAGTACTTTGCTCGGATGCAATATAAGAATGATGATTTTTTTTTGCACATATGGACTTTGATGATGAAGGGAGGTTGAAGAGTATTTTCTAAGTGGATGCACGAGGTAAGGTGCCTACAAATATTTAGGTGATGTCGTCACATTCTGTAAACAGGTACGGGATGCCATTTGCACCATTTGTGGGCATAAACCGCCATGGTCAGTCAATGTTGGGAGCTTGGTTGATTTCTAGTGAAGATGCAGATATATTTACATGGTTGTTTCAGACTTAGTTGAATTGTATGGATGGTAAAGCTCCCAATGCTATCATCACAGATTATAATAGAACTATGAAAAATGCCATTTGTATTGTCTTTCCAAAAACCTAACATAGATTTTACCTATGGCACATAATAAAAAAAATACCTAAGAAGCTCGGTTGTGATACCCTCTATTTTAGTGTATTTTAATTGAGAGATTATTTTATTTAATTTAAATATTGGCTCTCTTGTTTTAAATTTAACGTGTTTATCATTAGATTTATTTTGTGATTTTTAAATTTTGAAATTTATTTTGATGTACTTTCTTAATATTAATTATTTTTTTGTATTTAAATTGCTCTTTAATTTAAATTAGTTTATTTTTTGGGCTTCAAAATTATTGTATTGTTGAATTTTTATTATTATTTTATTTTATTTAGTGACCGCATTTAAATTTTTTTATTTAACTCGCCGCTTTGAACTTTATTTTTGCTGGATCAATTTTGTGATCCAAGTTATGAGGGGTGGACCTTATTTCTTTCCATTCTTTTTTCTTTTCTTTTTCCTCATTTTTCTTCTTTCTTTTCCCTTCTTTTTCTTTTTTCCCATGTTTCTCCCGCACGACATCTCTTCCATTCTCTCCACCGTGTGTCTGTTTCCACCCAGCCCAACCCCGGTGTGTGCCACCACCGAACCTCACCTCCCAGTCCACAACCTTCCCCACCCTCCTGCGAGCTCACCCATCCTAGCCACCACCCCCACGCACTATCCTTCTCTCTCCTGTCAATGTAGAGGCCAAAATGGCCATAAATTCATTGCGCTGCCCAACGGCACCACCACCACCACCACCATAGCTTCCCCTATTGCCGGCCAACATCTTTCACCAATCTTAGTCCTTAACTTGCTGCCATTTGCTCCCACGAAGCCCACGACCCCCCACAGTTTTCTCCACTTTCCACCACTGTCCACTGTCACCTAGCCACCGCACCACCACCAATGGCTTCCCCATCCACTGGTGACTTCCCTTATCAAATCTCATGCCCCACCATGACCTATAGCCACCACATTCTCCTTCACTCTCCCACTGTCTCTTTTCCTCAAAGTTGGTCGATCTCCTCCATGTGCTGCCACCCATGGCCACCAGCCACCACCATCAACTCCACTGATCTTCATGAGCTCCTCCATGGCCAACCCAAGCCTCTCGTAACTCCCATTCAAAATTACCACTTTGAGACCCATAGCCTTGTCCATTTTGCATTGTTGTGTGGTTGTGCCGCCACTTCTAGCACCTCCGTGATCATTTGAAAATTATATTATAGCGCTGTAAGGATTTTTCAAATAACCTTTTGAGATTGAAATATATTTTTCACTAACAAATCTTTTGTTCTCTGGTTGGTTGTGCCGGACGTTGAGTCTAAGGAGTTTGGGGGTCATTTGGATTAGAGGATGGAGTTGTTTGTGTGATTGGATTATGTTAGGATTTTTGGCTATTGAATATTTGTATTGTGTCCTATACATTGCATAATTACACGCATGTGCATGTTTGTAAAGGAAAACTGGGTTTTCTCATAATTGCATGCATGTTCATGTGTATATTTGAAAATTGGATTTTCATGTGAGTAATGATTTTGGGTATTTTTGAAATGAATGGATTGAATGGTTTGAGAGAGTGGAACTGTAGGGATGGTGGTAAGCAAGGACGATGGTAGACTCCCATCGGTGATTCCCGCCTATGGTGCACGCGATATGGATGGTGGTAACCAGGGATGGTGGTAGAGTCCCGGTTTTGATTCCTGCCTATGGTGCACGTGCTAGGGATGGTGTTAGTGTCCCGCCTGTGATTCCCACCTACAATACTCTGATAGATTGAAAGAGAGGTAAAAGGAACTGTAGGGATGGTGGTAAGCATGGATGGTGGTAGAGTCTCGCTTGTGATTCTTGCCTACGATGGGAGCTGTAGGGATGGTGGTAGTCCCGTCTGCGATTCCTGCCTATAGTGGGAGCTGTAGGGATGGTGGTAGTCCCATTTGTGATTCCTGCCTATAGTACACACGGTAGGGATGTTGGTAAGCAGAGATGGTGATAGAGTCCCGAAGCCTGCGATTCTTCCCAGCAGTGTTAATTGGATATTTGGGCCATTTTCTGGGAAACTGGAAATGTTTTGGATAAATGGATTTATGTGGATTATTTTCTGGGAAAATGGTAGATATGTTTTAACGGATATATTATTTTTGGCCAAAATGAGATTTTGGTGTGTGTTGGAAAATAATCATTTTCTGGGAAAATGATGTTTTTGAGGTCTCATGCATATTTCAACATATGCACGCATATTTGTTATTGTATGGATGCATTTTTATCTCTTAGGCTGTTTGGTCTATTACTTACCTGCAGTACTGTTTCTTGGTGCTGTAGATTTTGATGCAGACGAGGATGTAGAGCTTGAGGATGCGGTTTCGCCGAAGGAGTGATTGGGGATCACTTTCTCGTAGGATTGGATTTATATCTAGCTTTTGTTTATTATATTTTAGTTTATTTATGTTTTTATCGGATAACTGTACTACTTTTTGAAATACTTGTATTTAAGTGATTATGTATTTAACAATTCGGGTACTTAGTTGTCTGACTTTAACTTATCAACTGCATCTTTTGTCTTACACGTGTTGCATGCACACATACTTAGCACTTATTTTTGGGATGCGTGACCCGTGTTGTCATCATCCCGATGCCTCGATTCCCATTTTTTCATATGTGGGAGTTGGGGGCATCACATCAGTTCACATAGTTCGTATAAAACCAGGTTGAAAAGTTAGTTGCTAAAGTGCGTATATGACTCTCAAACAATTGACGAGTTTGAGAAATGCTGGGAAGTGCTAATGACAAAGTACAACTTACAAGAGAATAATTGGTTGCAAAGTTTATACATTGATCGTACTTATTCAGCACTGGCTTTCCTCAAGGATTTCTTTTGGATTGAATAAGTACAATACAATGAGTGAGAGCATGAATGCTGACGTGTATGTTCATGTTAGGACAAACTTAAAGGAATTTGTCGATTAGTTTGATAATGCGTTGAGGAAAAATATTGAGAATTATATACAGCAGACTTCCACTCATTCAATGAACAATTCTCGTAGTCTCTATCTCTCTACTTGAGAAGACATTTCAACAGTTGTACACAAACTCAAAGTTTAGAGAAGTTCAACAAGTGGTAATGGGATGCTCAATTATCTTTCAAATCTACACCGAGAGGATGGTGTAATTACAACATATCACGTGGAAGATGAAGTCCTTGTTGATGATTTCGTCAAGGAGGTTACCCATCATGTGTACTTCAATGAGAAAGAGATTGAGAGAAGTGTTTATGTGGATTGTTTGAGATGAGAGGGATTTTGTATAGACATGCCTTTGCCATTTTCAAAAGTAATCGTGTCAAAGTCGTGGTAGAGAAATACATCTTGGATCGATGGAAGAAGGACATAAAAATGAGATACACTCTTATACAAAGTAATTATGATACAGTTGATGCAAGACCAGAAGTGATGCACATATAATCACAATGTGTTATGATGTTGCAACAAATGCAGCGCTATGTGATGAGCTTGCTGAGGATATGATTGGTAAATTATGGTAAATTAGCCGCCATGAACCTGGTCTTCCACATCAACAGGTTAGTCCACCAAACTGGTTCCAATGTTGTAGCTACAACAGTTAATGTTTATACAACTTTGAGTTCAAAGAAAGTTCTCAGCCCCTTGTTTTGAGAAGCAAAGGCAGACCGCCAACTTTGAAGAAAAAAATCTCTAATTCAGAGTGTGTAAAACCATGACAAAGAAGGCTGGTAAGAAGGGAAAACGTAAACAGGTAATTCAATATTAGTGAATTAATAATCTCACCATTTGATCTTTACATTTATTTTTGTTTGTTATATGTAACTTGGTTTTTTAATGATTCATAGCCGCAGGGGAGAGATAGTCAAGTTGTTGACATGTGCAATAATTTATTTGACTAAACAGTCGATGGGACTCAAGAGAGTGTTCCTTTTTAGGTTTAGTACCTCTTATTGTCTATGTTGATTATAGTGTTATTCATTGCGGCTAATTGATATGATTTGGACTTCTTGCGATTTGCCACTTCTTTGATCTCATTTGTTTACTTATTGATAGGTGCATAGAAACACTACCAAAGTTGTAGACTCAAGTGGAATCTAGCTTGGCGAGCTAGTAATTGAGACTCAAGAAAGTGTAATTAACCATGCTAACCATGTCACTCTCTTTAATGTTCATAAGTTTTTTTTGCATGATAATTAAACAAAATTTTTAATTAATAGTTTAAACAATATGCACAGATGAAACTTGAGGTGAATGAAACACAGTCGGATAGCTTTGCTGGGACACAACCAAACCTATATGGAGCTGTGGTAGGTGATATCAATGTAAATTGAAATGAGGAGTGAAAAGTCATCGTCTTCCAGTGGGTGGCCACTATTTTATATGTGGAATTTTTTGTTGATTGAGAGAAGTAATTCATTTTGTTTGACTTGAGTTGGTGGATATGTATAGTAAATTCTAAATCTGAGTAATATTCTGGGGTCAAGTTATCAGATATGTGCACAGTTTATTCTGAAGGAAAGTAAACTTCCTGACTTGTATTTTGAAGGAAATTATAAACTTATTGATGTCCTTCATATTATGAACTCCTCCGAGGTGCACTTGTTTGGCATAGTATTGGTTTTGAATCATGGCAATTGATTTTCTAATATTGATTATGAACAATGATTATGAACTTACTTCATATTGTAATGACGTAACACATTTCTATTGTGAGTAGGAAAAGTTAGAGAAGAAGAAAGTTGAATATGTGGAGAAAATGAAAAATAAAGTAACTATGGTACACAAGGTAGGGCAACGACTGAAGCTAAATGTGGGGAAAATCTTCTCACAATGATTTATATGGTCGAGAATTGATCAATTCCTTTTATGTGTGTCATAGTGATTTATGTGTGTATATTTCATTTGAATTTTGAAGAAAACCGAACTTATTAGTTTGTAAAACAAAAACATGTATATTATTGGATGGAATCATGGAGTTCTCTAAAACCATGTTGTTAGATTTGTTTGCATTTATTTTGACTAATTAAGTCAATTAGTAGCAATTATACATTCTTCAGGTAAAGCATCTCTGACATGGCACCAATCAAAGTGAATATACCAAGAACTTACATACTGTGCTTCTAGGCCCTTATGATTGATTACAATGAAGCTGTCAGCAAAGAGAGATAACTTGAATTATATCCACTTTTCTATCCATGTATGTTTAATCTCTTCTTCCTACATCTTTTGAGAAAATCAAGAGGAGCAATTGGCGAGAAAGTAAGGAAGAAGAATGACTCTTTTTTTTCACAAAAAAAAAAAAATCGTATTTGAAATGTAAATGCAACATCAAGCCTAGAAAACAAGTAATACACAACGAACTAGGATACTCATAGACTAAATCCCTTACAACAAAGTGAGTGAGGTGTTGCTCGAGATTATACACAACAAAGTTTCCAAACTACATTTGTACAAAGTTTCCATTAATTGGAGATTTCATTGCGATTGTATAAAGTACAATGAAACTAATATGGAAATCACCTAATACATTTGAAGTATTATGCGTTCATGCTGGATGTTTGCTAGTTGCCTTCAAATATTGTGACGCCCCTAAATCCCCACGTACGGATACGGGAAATTCGAGACGTCTGGATGGTGACAACCCGGGTCACCATCCTATCGACGAGTGTCGAGTGTGTGCAAGCGATAACTGTGCACGAAGAAATACGCAGCGGATAGCAAAGACATATACTAAGTACCAGAATTTTCTTAAATAAAATACAAAGTTGTTCCAAAACATACATAATAAAATAATACCAATACAAATATTGTTTCAAAGCCAAAACCAAAACATAAACTTCAACTCAGAACTCCGGCGGAGCCGCATCCTCGGGCTCAGCCTCCTCCTCCTCCTCGAACTCTGCACCAAAATCTACGGTACCAAAAATGGTGCCGCAGGTAAGTAAAATCGAAACACCACTAGATAAAAGCATATTAAACTCAAACAATATGCATGAATAAATGCCAATGCACAAAACTCACAAAACATATTTTTCCACGCACGCCAAAAACCCATTTGGCTCAAAAACATATCCTTTAAACAAATCTCGCCATTATCCCCGATAACGGCCCACACATACCGTTTAAAACCAAGCCTCGCCATTATCCCAGATAATGGCTCAAACCACCATTTTCCCAGAAAATGGATCACAAGTCCTCAACACATCCTCGCCATTTTCCCAGAAAATGGCCCGTATCCGAAAACCATAAAAACTAATCCGATTATGCATGCACCATGATCTCCCCTAGGGATCATCCGCACACTCTGGCTCTGTGCCACAACGGAGGTAACGTCTACGCATGTGACACCTACACGAGTGATGCCCAGACTCGCGCCTCGCGCGTACCTGGCCAGGCCATCCTCTAGTCCCCGCCACTCTAGGAACCACGGAGTCGACACGACAGCGTTACCGTATCATGCGATCCGGTCGTCGCCCAGCGACAACCCAGGGGATGTCACTCAGTATTATCCACTCCTGAGTGACCAAAGGAGCTCCACCGAGATAATAACCCATCTCGGCTTGGGCTCGTGATACTCACGCACCCGAAAATCCATTTACGCCAATAAAACAGGATTTTTTTTCAATTAAAATAAAATGCACATGTACACACCACATAAATGCAATATCAATGCTCGACAAATACAACCAACCATAAAACAACAATTCAAGCAACTCAGTCCTCTATCCATCCGACCCCCGAACTCCTCGGACTCAGTCCGGAATCAGCAAACCAACCAAATAAATTATTGTAAGAGCAAAATATAATTAAATCTAAAAGTAGAGTTTGGAAAATACTTACAGAGCTATATAGGATTTTTAGAAGGTTCGGCGGGCGGCAAACGATGGGCGGACAGCAACGTAACAGTGCAAATGCACTGTAGCCGTGGGTCGCAAAATACCCTTTTGAACGGGGACAAACCAAGACACCAAATTGATAAGGAATGGTCTAGGGATGTTTATGAAGCTAGTGGAAGTGAGTTTTGGCCATGGGTGGCGGCGAAAACGCCGGTAGAAGCGAAAAACGTGCAAATTGGAGTTGAGCTCGTGGGAGCTGCTCCGGTGGCCGATCTAGGCCGAAAATGGGTGGGTTAGGTTGGCAAGAGGTAGGAGAAGAAGTGGTGAAAAGATGGTGGTCGGAGGTGGTGCGACGGCGCCGGAAACGGTGACAAACCGTGCGGCTTAGATGCGCTTTTTCGGCCAAACGGCGGCACGGTTGGGGGAGATCTTTGGTGGGGTGGTGCACCGGAGGGAGGGGAAGTTTTCTGGATGGGTGGTGCAGGCCACGCCGCCGGAAAGTGGCGGTTCTAGGCGGAGGAAGAAAAACGGCAATAGGGGAAAAACTGGGTTGGTGCCGCGACTTTGAGCGGCTCGTGGCGGCTAACGGTGGCTCCGATGGTCCTGAAAATTGGTGGGGTTGTAGTCTGCCGTGAGAGGAAGAGAATGGCGGGGGTGCTGTATGACACCTCTACCGGACGGCGGAGATATGGCTGGCCAAAGAGGGCTGCGCGGAAAGGAAAAAAGAGAGGGGAGAGGGGGTTTCGTGCGAGCGGACACGGGGAAGAACGGGAAGGAAAGAAAAAGAGGAAGAAAAAGAAAAGAAGAAAAAGAAAAAAGAAGGAAAAAGAAAAAAGAAAAAGAAAAGAAGGAGAAAAGAAATGAAGTCCAACTTCACTTCCGGGATCCAGAAACTGATCCGCCGAAAACGATATCAAAAACATAAACGACTAAAATAAATTAAACACTACATCAAATAAATAAATAAACACCAAGAAAATATTTTTAAACACAATGTCAAGCTAAAATATATTAAATAACTAGCAACAACCAACTATTAAATTTTTAAATCCAAAAACGAGCTAAAATAAAATAAAACAGCAATTTTAAACTCAACAGCGAATAAAATCCAATTAAATCCGATTATTTAAAATAAAAGCACTATAATATTAATTAAATTAAAATATTCATTCAGTGAAAATACACGTAAAAACGGGTTATCACAAATATCGACTTGGTCGACTTTCCTTTCAACTCCCTATTCACAATCTTTTCCTGCCTTCTTTGAAGTTGTTCCTCCTTCTTTAAAAATTCAGTTTCTATCTTTATAATTTCTTTTTCTCTGTCTTCACTGCTATCTGCCCATTTGAAATACTTGCAGTATGGTAATCCCTGATTATAAACAAACAACTGGTATGTTTAGTTCCAAATTTTATACGAACACATGAAACGTAGTAATTAAGATTGTTTCTAACTCGGTATTGTAATTTGAGCATCCCAAGAATGCTCGCTTTGGATTTCTTGCGGTATTTGATGTTCTAAGTGAAGCTACATCCCCATAGATGTACATTGGGTTGTTCCTCGTAGTACGATTAACAAGATAAGATGAAGAAATTGATGATGACATTCTAAATCTGTCAAATAACATGTTAACATTTCCATTTTGAGAGGCCAAGAGAATATTCATATGTTTTTTTTATATGACACCAACCAGGTTCTCATTATCCATGACTTCAACCAATTCTATATCATGTATATACATTACACCAATATACATGGATGTTGGCTTTCAAGGTTGGTATCAAGTTGTTAATGTCATAATTAAAGTACCTTTCTTAGATTAAACAAGTTTTATCTTTATATACTTCTCCACTTCCTTAATACATTAATGCATACTTTGCATATAATTCATATATAGAGTAGATCCTACCTGATGTGAACCTGCAGAATTGGAATCTCTTGAACCCACAATCAATTTGAAAACTCTCATAAGAAATCTAATATCAAGTCAATGGTAAAACCTAAACCCGTTAATGAACCCGTTTCAAGAACTTAGATGATATGAAAATCTAAACCCATTGAAGAACCTGTCTCAAGAACCTAGATTACACAGGAGAAACACCAAAAATGTTGTAATTTACCTTTGATGACTTCAATAGTTCATTCAAGAATAAGAGGAGATAAACTCAACTCACAATGAATAAAATTCATCAAATTTCATAAACTTTCATATATTTTCAAAATGAGGCAATAAATAGTATTTAAACTAAAACCTCATAAAACCCTAGGTAAAATAAAGCCTTATCTTCCAAAAATGCCCTTGAGTGAATAGTGTGCAGCTACAGTAACTCGGCTTCAATAACCCTCTTGAAATCCTAGTTCAACAAAATAATAACTTTCCCAGCATTCCCTTAAGTCTTTCTCATAATAATCCCAATTATTGTTAACTTTTAAAATAAGTCCTTTAAATTAATTAAACAAGTTGAAAGTTTTCAAATGCCCAAATGCCCAAATGCCCAAAGCCTTTAAGTCATGTTGTTGCCCTCTTCCATAACTTGTATCGAATGAATCAAAATTGGATCTTCATTCTTTAAGCCCATCTTGAATGTTGGGCTCTTGCTAGACACATCCCCAGTGGATTGCACCAATCATTGCATTGCTTCCTTACTCTTCTTAGCTCTCAATTCTGTGATTACCCTATCTGGAACTTGCAAAGGATCTCTAAAACTCAGTCTACCTTGGGGCCCATCATTCCCCTTCTCCTCAAAAGGATTTGACCTCGAATCTCCACCTGTATCATAGAGAAAAATCTCAAAAACGTTGAAAGTAGTGAACACATTGTACTCACCTGGAAGATTCACTTTAAAAGGAAAAACGCCACGAAGGTTGTGATTTACCTTTGATAAGTTCAATAGTTCATTCAAGAACAAGAGGAGATAAACTCAACTCACAATAAATAACATTCATCAAATTTCATAAACTTCCATATATTTTCAAAATGAGGTAATAAAGAGCATTTAAACTAAAATCTCACAAAACCCTAGGTAAAATAAAGCCCCATCTTTCAAAAATGCCCCTGAATGAATAGTGGACGGCTACAGTACCACTACAGTAACTTGGCTACAGTAACCCTCTTGAAATCCTAGTTCAACAAAATAATAACTTTCCCAACATGCCCTTAAGTCTTTCTCATAATAATCCCAATTATCGTAAACTTTTAAAATAAGTCCTTTAAATTAATTAAACAATTTGAAAGTTTTTAAGTTCCTAAATGCCCAAAGCCTTTAAGTAATGTTGTTGGCCTCTTCCCTAACTTGTACCAAATGAATCAAAATTGGATCTTCATTGTGACGCCCCCAAATTCCGCTTGGGATTGAACGGACATTTGAAGCGTCGAGACATGCAACACAAGGTTACCTGCCCCCGTTCATGACATATAAGATGCAATGTTCCTAACATGCATCTAGCATTATGCAATATTCGCAGCGGATAATCTTTTTCTTTAGCAATACTATGCACCAACTAAATATATCCCAAATACTTGAAACATAATTCATACATAAAGGCATACTAAAAAGCCGTGATCACCACACTAGTCTAAAATGGTTGTGATCAAAAGAATACTTGAGATACAACTCCAAAAGTACAAGTATTAACCTAAGTTAAATACTATACCATCATCAACATCGCACCGTGGCCTAGTCGACCGTATTCAGTTGGTCAGATTCCAATTCTCCTTTGGGTCCTGTAACAAGATCTACCATTCGGGGG